>JAAGNO010009959.1:35306-61339 GCA_033439905.1 Ceryle rudis | reverse complement strand
CAGTAAAGAAGTTCCTCCTCATGTTAAGGTGGAACCTCTTGTGCTCCAGCTGACATCCATTCCCCCTTGTCCTATCATAGGGCACGAGTGAGAAGAGGCTAACAGGCACCTCTACAGGGGGGAATCATCCCTTCCTAAGACAGGAACTGCGTAGGGACCTCATGACACCGAGAGGCTATGTTACAGAAAAGCAGGTAGTGTGTGATTAGGAAAATATACATAGATGTACTTGGGGAAGATACAGTCCTAGCTTTACATACCTAGATCCTGGTTATGCTCTGTCTGCTGTCTTTGCTGGTTTAGAACTGTTCACTAAAGATATTTAAACAAACAAACAAACCAACAAAAATATTTTCTGAAAAGATATTTAAGGTTTTTTTCATTCAAACTAATTATCAACTGTGTGTAAACTACAATTGCCTTATCCTTAGTGAGGTTAGCTGCAGGTCAGCTTTTTTAGCTATACACAAAGATTCATTTAAGATTTAGACACAGTGTCTGTGTTAATCATTTATCTTTCCTTTCATGCATGAAAATCCAATGTCCCTTATGATATGATCTGAGTGTGTGTAAATATCTCTCTCTCTAATGCCTTTAATATGTTAAATTTTAAGGATTTCATGACCTGTATATATCCCTGGAGTCTGATATGATCTTTTACTGTGGAAAAATTTATAAAGATTAGGTGGTAGCTGGGTCTGTCCTGTGAGCCATCTTTTTTTGGTAGCTCTTTCTCTTATGTAAAAAAGTGATACATTAGGTGGTGCAGTAACCTCAGAGAGGAATGGGGTTTTTTTCCATCTTGTCTCCTCTGGTTGGTACAGTCTAACATATGTCTGAGTTAGGACCAGTTTACACAGGCTCACTCCAGAGAAGCCCGAGTTAGCATCTGTTGGCTGGTGTAAAAAACCTGGAAGGTATGACAGCTGCATATAAATCATTGGCTGAGGGAATACTTACCCTCAGTTGCTTGATTTCACTATTTAGAGGTCACAATACATATTTGTCTGCTCAAAGCAATAAATATTTAGCTGGAAAAAAAAATGTTACAGCCATTTCTTTCAGATAGGGACATTGTGAAAAGGATTTATACCTCTGCTATCTTGAGAATAAGCTACTGGAATAAGTGTTTGAGAAAAACCTGTCTTTGGGAAAAAGTCATATTATGGTTTTGTGTCTGGGCATCAGCTAGTGGAAAGTTTTTCCTAAAGAGTTAACTGTGAAAAGCAGAGACTCTTAGGGGCAGAGTGGCTTGTTTATATGTTGGGAGTGAGCATGCTGTTGACAGGAGGCTTTCAGAAGGGGATACTCAAGACTAACACTTGCTTCTTGCTTGTCAACTCATGCAAGGATTTGTTTACCCCAGATGTATTTAGAGATATAATGATGCCTTCAGACTTCTGAGTAGAAAATCAGAAGAAACTTTCCTGAGTAGAGACTAATGAGAGTTATCTAATAATTATTTTTAATATTAGTAACATTAAAGGCTATCATTAAGAATAGGGTTTCACTAAATATTTAACTTTTTATTTTCTTTGTAAATATTTACATATGCAATAACTATTTCAGATATGTTTAATAAAAACAAAAAAATACCAATGAAATAATAGTGATATGCAAAAATGTAATTTATGATTTTTCAAGGTTCACTCTAATAGTAATAGTAGTAAACTGGTTAACTGGACCATTGAAATATTTGTTTCAGTTCCTGAAGACCCACCTAACAACATAACATTTCAGAAGATACCAGATGAAGTAACAAAGTTCCAAGTAACATTTGTGCCGCCATCTGAACCAAACGGAAATATTCAGGTGTATCAAGCTGTGGTTTACAATGAAGATGACCCTGCTGCCATCCAGATCCACAACCTTAGTGTCATTGATAAAACAGATCAGTCAGTCACTGCCATGATAGAAGGACTAAAAGGAGGACATACCTATAATGTCAGCGTAAGAACTGATAATTTTTCTCTGGATTTTTTCTTTGATATGAATGAGAGATTAATGTGAATAAGGAACACAAACCTAGGCTGAATATGAGATTTTTTTTATGCTGAGAATGTTAGCTGTGTGTGAAGAGAGACAAAACTGAGGAAAGAGGAGTGCAATGAAGAGGGTGGAGTGAGTGGGAGCAGTACACAAGGACACATCACTGATGACTAAGTTTGTGCTCTTGGACCACCGGTTCATGTGCTAGTGAAGCAGACTGTGACACTGTCACAGGTACAAGACTAAATCTTTCTCCTAATTCCACTTCTTGCATTGCTCATTTGGCTCAGATGAAAGGTCCAGTTCTGCAGGGGAAGCTTGCTAGAAGTTTGTTCATGAAGTCTTTTCAAATAATCGGAGACTAGGGTATGAAAGGATGTGACATAAGTCTTTAAGTGGTCTTGTTTTCTCCTTTTTATAAGAGCTACATTACAAGTCATGAAGTGCCACTGTACTTAGGTTTGTAAAGAAATATGAAGTAAGTTCTAGCAAAGTGTGAATGACAAAAGGAGTGTTTCAGCATTCATTGTTGCTTCAAATATATCCAGATTTGACCATTTTGAAGCTGTTATAAATACTCATTAAAACAAGTATTTGTTTTTTTTTTTTTTTAAGGTGTATGCAATTAATGGTGCTGGTGCAGGGCCAAAAATTCAATTGAAAATAACCATGGATATCAAAGGTATGTCTCATAATGCACCCTTTAGCTGAAATCTCTATAAATGCTGAAGACCTTGCTGTTCTACCTGTGAGTACACAGCTGTCTTTGTTATTTAGAGGCCACATAACATAAGAATAGGAAGACATAACTGATAGCCTTGAATTGAAGAGCTCAATTTTGCTGTTTATCACGGATCATTTTCTGTTTCTGAATGATACTGTAAACTATGTGCTGACTCAGTGAAGTAATTGTTGTATTTTAGTTGCCATCACTGAACAGCTTAGAAGAATATCACAGAGATACAGATAAGTATGCAGTATCAGTTGTGGAAAAAAATACAGTGATTGAAATTCATTGAAAAACTAAGGCTCAGTCTTTTTATTGTTTTCTCTTTTAATTGAAAACTGATATGCAGAGGCATTTATCAGGATACAGTTTTTAGAGGCTTAAGGAATTAAGTAGAACGTTACGTTGTCCCTGAAAATACACTGAAGATTTGTCTTGTGTACCTCAGCTGTGTTCCTGAACAAAGTACTTGTAGTTAAAACATTTTAGAACAAAACTCTGTGGTTTATCCTTGTTTGAAAACAGAACCACCACGGCCTAAAAAGAAACCAGCACCAGTTTATGATACCAGTGGGGCGTTACTTGTCACAGCTACAACAATTACAATCAGAATGCCAATATGTTATTACAGTGATGATCATGGCCCTATCAAGAAGATACAAGTTCTTGTTGTGGAAGCTGGAGGTAGAATGTTATAAGTTATCTTGAAAATTGTTTTCAGGGTTTTATATTTCTTTATTTTCAGGCTGTTTGTCTTTACTCTCTTTTTTTTGTTGTTTTTACCTTAAGTCTCAGTAATTTCACGTTAGAAAACAGCTAACAAAGTCACCTTAGCTGTGGCAACAGTACTAAAAGCAAAGTGTCTTTCGCAATACCCATGGGCAGGTATTTTGGGAACACTTGCCAATGAAAAGTCAGCCATGCTGATTGAAGTCACCAGTATTATTCTGACCCTATTGTTATCCTTATATTTCTTTATTTTTTATTTCTTAAAAAAAATACATTTGGCATTCGTGAAAGGTAAATAAATTGGAAACTTCTTTTATTGCAAGGTTATTCTTCTGTTGCTATTAGTGTTGCCTATAAAGGAATGCAGTCATGTGCAGTTGATATTTCCATTTCATAACGGGGGCAGAGGGATTTATATAAATCCCTTCTGTAGACTGTGGGTTAGAATGTGTATTCCCTTGTATGGAGTGATGAACATTTACTCATACGAACAGTGCCATGATACTCTTGAGTAACTGCCTACCAATGCAAGTGGGAGTTTCATGATAGGACATCTTATGGTCAGTCTTACTTTACCTAAGACAGACAAGTTCTCTCTGTCAACAAAATATAGATAGTGTGGATAATAAGGAAAATTGGGTTCAAGTGCACATACAGTTATAGATTTAGTTGTGTAAAAGGCACCAATAACATGCTAAGCTCTAAAAAAAAAAATAATTTTCTATTTAACTTCTTCAATTACAGTCTGGTTATAATGTAATTTGCAGCTGATTATTTCTTTTCTTGACAACAGCTCAGCATGATGGGAATGTTACTAAGTGGTATGATGCCTACTTCAACAGACCGAGGCCATATTTTACAAATGAAGGCTTTCCAAACCCACCATGTGTAGAAGGAAAAGAAGATCAGAATGGCAAAGAAGAGATATATGTCATAGGTGCTGATACTACATGTATGATACCAGGCAGTCAAGACAAAATATGTAATGGCCCACTGAAACCAAGAAAGCAGTACCTGTAAGTACATTTGTCTCTGTGTTTGTCTGAGAGAAAGATGTAAGTGAAATATACATTTAAACAGACATACAGAATGTGTAGTTCAATTATGAAAAGATGGAGATTGAAATGATCTTTATGTGTCTCTAATTTTACATTTTTTGGCTGAGCATAAATATGGGAGACAGCTTTTTTTAAAAATGCTTCAGGTGACAAAAGATGCTTACTGAGTCCTTAAATTAAATAAACCCAAATTCAAGATAAGTAATTCATATAGTTTGATTATACATTTAAGTATAATAATTAAGTCTTTGATGTCTGTCATAACATCACTTTAGGAGGTAAATAATGATTCCAGCTTGTACTATACTACACTAAAACTGAAAAATAGTTTTTAGTTTCTAAGTGAAATAATATTTAACAAAATGATCATAAACTTTAATTTCATCAGTCTTCTTGGTTTTATTTCACAGATTTAAGTTCAGAGCAACTAACATTAAAGGACAGTTTACAGATTCTGACTATTCTGACCCTGTCAAAACATTAGGTAAGGCAAGTGTCCTTTACTAAAGTATTTCACTGCTAGACAATTCCATGTTTCTTTTTAGTACAGTGGTTCCCCTGAAGTAAATAATTGTTATTTTTGTTGGACCTAAGGTAACAAGAATAGCTGCGGAAATACATCCAGTCCTTTTATGTCCTTTTCAGGTTGTCAAGATGTCTTACCTCAGCCTGGACTGCTAACTAAAGAAACAATATTGACAAAGTTTATTAGCAGAAATTCAATTATACCAGTACAAATACTATTTTGCCAGGATAGCACTTCTTGCTTGGTGAGCTGCCAGAAGTGATACTGGTTTTAGAGTTTCCCTCTGTATCACATGTAGAGCTATTATTGCATACTCTTCTCTGGATAAAAACTGTAAGGATGGCTGGGCCCAAAGGGTTGTGGTGAATGGAGTTAAATCCAGGTGGTGACCAGTCACAAGTGGTGTTCCCCAGGGCTCAGTACTGAGGCCAGTTCTGTTTAATATCAATGGTCTGGATGAGGGGATTGAGGGCACCTTCAGTAAGCTTGCAGGCAATACCAACTTGAGGAGTGTAGAGCTACTTGAGGGTGGGAAGGATCTATATACAGAGGGATTGGACAGGCTGGATTAGGGGACAAAGCTAGTTGTGTGAGGTTCAACAAGGTCAAGCACCAGGTCCTGCACTTGGGTCACAACAACTCCATGCACTGCTACAGGCTGGAGAAGAGTGCCTGGAAAGCTGCCTGGAGGAAAAGGACCTGGAGGTGTTTGTCAACATACAGCTAAATATAAGACAGCAGAGCACCCAGGTGGCCAAGAAGGCCAATAGCATCCTGGCTTGTATCAGAAATAGTGTGGCCAGCAAGACTAGGGAAGTGATTGTCCCCCTATACTTGGCACTGCTGATGCCACACCTCAAATATTTTGTTCAGTTTTGGGTCACTCACTACAAGAAGGACATCAAGGTGCTGGAGCATGTCCAAAGAAGGGCAACAAAGCTGGTGAAGGGTCTAAAGAACAAGACTTACGAGGAACAGCTGAGGGATCTGGGGTTGCTTAGTCTGGAGAAAAAGGAGGCTCAGAGGAGACCTTATCGCTCTCTACAACTGTCTGAAAGGGGGTTGTAATGAGGTGGGTGTTGGTCTCTTCACTCAGGTAACAAGCTATAGGACAAGAGGAAATGGCCTCAAGTTGTACCAGGGGAGGTTTATGTTGGCTATTAAGAAAAGTTTCTTCACCAAAAGGGTTGTAAAGCACAGGAACAGCCTGCCTAGGGATATTTAAAAGATGTATAGACATGGTGCTTAGAGACATCATTTAGTGGTGGACTTGGCAGTGCTGAGTTAACAGCTGGACCTGATGATATTAAGGGTTTTTTCCAACGTAAACTATTCTATGATTCTACTCCAGTGAGCCTAGTGTAGGGAACCTCTTGGATGCAGATTATTCCTTCTAGTGGCAGCTCATCTGAGGACATGACCCTTTAGCCCTTCATCTTTTAGGTACAGATGAAGCTCCATATTAATTACTAAATTAATATTGTCTAAAAGAATCCATCTGGTTCTGATGTCACTGTCCAATAGGCCATCTGTTATGGGGTCTTAAATACAGCATAAATTCTTCCATGGCAGTCTTGATCTACCCCCAAAATTGGAAATGAGGACTCTTGTAGCAGATCGCAATAAGATCTGTTAAGTTCTTTTAATATTTTGGTAAGCCAAAACTTACTTAGCTAAGCATTAGCCCTGACTTTCTGAAAAGGGATCCCAAGACAACTGGATGAGGATCCAGAAGAATTTTAGTGGGCATGTATTTTTCATTTGGCATTCATCTTCTGTGATATGAGCTCCCTTATTCATCTAATCTATTTTAGAAATTTGTTACATGATCTGATACTGAAGATCCTGAAATGCTAATTCACTACCTGAATATTCTGAAAGGATCTGGCACTATTTCTCTGGCCCTGAATGTTTTGGAAAGTTCAACACAAAAGTTGTCTTTATATGTCCCGAGTTTAAAATTTCTAAGCCAATGAAGCAAATAGTTTGCCCAGTAAGGGAAAGAGAGTGTATCCAATCAGGGGAAACAAGACTACTGGAAATGAGTTCGACTGTATCCAATGCTCTGGGCAACTTCCTGCTTTCTAACAGAAAGGTCTGCAAGACTTAAAGAAATCATGCTTTAGTGGCAGGCAGGTAGTGTAATTCATTCACTTCTGTATTGTTGCTGACAACTTGTGACACATTTTCCTTTTACTGTAGATCATAAAGAAGCAGGATCTGTTTGTATGCTGAATAAAATGTAATAGGAAAAAAAATAGACCTGATAAATTCCTCAGATATCTGTGGCTCCTCATACGCATGCAGTGCCTTCTGTGCTGAAGTTTAACATCAAGCACTGCTTTTAGAATGGGCACTACAGCAACCCCTTGTCTGGCCTTAACCTCTAAATTTCAGAGGCTATCCAGCAAGAAACAAAACTTCAGTGGAACAGATAAATAAAAGTTCCTTCTATGCCTTTTTACAAGTGTTAAAAAGTCTATATCACATGGGATGCAGAAACTGCAGTTGAGTGGCACCGAAGATACAGCACTGGCAGTGCCATTACCAATGTCATCTTAAGTGAATAGAGGAAGTTTGATTTTTACAGACACATTTTCTCTTGAGACATGTAAGCTGAGGAACCTTGCCCAAGTGTTTCCTTATAGAACATACTTTGGTTATATGAATTTCAGACTTGCTGAAACCAGAAGACATACCAGAAAGATCAGTAGCTCTCAGGTAACTCTGACCAATTACTACTATTCTACTTGTAACAGCAGTATCTTTTAAGAAGAAATTTATGCTGCCTGAAATCAGAATTGCAATTTAAAATTAAATCAATTACTTTCTTTTGTAATAATCACTGAAATTTGTGTTTTTCCAACATTACACTTTCATTTTAGTAAATAAAACCACTAATTTGCATTTTGACAGAGGTATTCACAACAGTTCAAAGAACACTACATTATTTTTGTTTCTAAATCTAATTATAGAATAGGTGAGTCTTTGATCTGGAAAACCAGAAAGCTAACCTTGTATCTATGCCATTTAACACTGCATGTTAAATATGTTTGAAGCAGAAAAAATACAGAAAACCTATGAGTTCTCTGTGATAGGTATCAGATCCTCTTGTTAAACTTATAGATGAGTTTTGCTAGGAAGAAACACTGAAGGAGAAATTATTGGAATACACAGCTGCAATAATGATTTTTTTAATTATAGTAAAGGGTACATTTTAATATGGCGCTCCCACTCAACCATACTTGGAGTACCACAGCTCTCTTGAGCTGGAGAAGTGGAGTTTCTTCCTCATAGCCCATGACTGACATTGCAAAAGTAACGTCAATACTACAATGAAAGGTCAGGATTTTTCCATGAGATAATTAAGATGCAGTGACAACTCTGGTAGCTAGTTCAGCAAGTCATTGTGGGGTAGCTGATAGTCCTCTGTAAGTGTAGACTTCTGTGTGAAATACAGAGCTGATGAGACAGGAATTAATCCAGATGGGTTTTTCTGGCACTGCCTTTCACATAGAAACCTATCTTATGATATTCTATTATTGCAGTTTGTTATCATGTATTAAATTGCAGCACCTCAGAATTATACAACATGTCTTTTGTTTTGTCTCCTTTTCCTTGCTCATGATCATCTCTAAAGATGTGTGTAGTCCTTACAGGTTGCAAAGAAATCGGAGAAAATGTTTGGGTTTTTTTTATTCTTGGTGGGTGTCTGTCAGAACTGTTTTGTTTAATAACATCAGCATTGTTCGGACTGATGTTAACTGTAGGGTTTAACATTGACTTAGTGCAAAATAGATAGAACTGTTGTAAATGTTCCTCTGAAGATGCTTCTGGTCTTCTTCCACATCGCTAAAATTTCTGTCTTATCACAGAGATCAGTAAGTGGCAGGGACTTTTAATTCCTTTTCTCCTTGCCACATTTTTTTTATATACTTGCTTTTCTTTTCTGTTTTCTTTTCCTGGTCTAAATTGTTCTTACCTTGTACTGTCCAGTGTTGCATCTGAAACTCCACTAATGCAGTGGAAGAATTATTTCATGTGTTTTGTGAACTAAATTCTGTTGTCTGTCTCATACAGGCATGATATTTCTTATTCATGGTGGGTTTAGTCTACAACAATCTCACACTTTCTTCTGATACACTTCTACCTAACCTACTATTTACTATGCTATATTATTGTAGCTGATTATTCCTGCCTACATGTAGAACCGTACACTTGACCTTATAAAATTGCATCCTATAGTTTTAAGGTTTTAAGATGATTTCTTAGCTAAATGAGTATCATTTGAATTTAATCATGTTCTCCAACATGCAAGCAGTCCAGATCATTTGCAATATACTCTCTAATCCAAAAATCAGAGCCTTTTGAGAGAAACAAAGACAAGATTTCAGTGTTGCTCAGTGTGTCTTTAGGAGGATTTTGTCCCTTGAGTGAGAAGTTTTAGTTTCAAATGGCAGGAAGCAGTACATTTTTCTATCATTCACGGAGATTGGACAGGAGCTGGGTTTTCTACAGTGGATCAGAAAGTGGAAGTGAATGTCAGCATATGTCGGTGAATGTCAGTGAACAATACCAGCAGTATTAATCCCTTGCTTTTCTTATTTTCACTGTGTGCTAAGAAGAAAAAAGAGGCTGAGACTTTTGAGACAAGGACAGGATTACCAGGAAGGGTGGGAAATTAAATAAGTCTCAGAAATTTAGCACCAAAGAGGTTCAAAAAGAGGTCTAGAAACTACTGATGGAAATGGTTTATCAGTCTCTGAATGAGCCTTCACTCTCACTTGGAAGGACTGATTAGAATACCAACACCTTTACCTTTTTATCATGGAGGCCTTTATGATTACTTTCAACCTGCTGGTAGTTATTCCTAACAATATCACCAATTCCCACAGAAATAAGGAGCATGAGTCAATGGTCAGTGAGGCAGATTAATCCAGAAAATCCACATCTGATCACTAGATGGGTTCCCTCGGCACCTGAGGAGACCATATAGAAAAAAGCATATTTTATTTTGAGCCTGGGAGTGATGGCTGGAAGCCTCATAGCCTTAGAGTTGTGGCTCTTCCTTTTCCACTTCTGGAGTTTGATTGCTCCTAGCTGTTAGAGCAGTGTGCTTGTCCTCGGCTGCACACAGACTGAAGCAGGAGCTCAGTTCAAGCTGGTGTTCAGACAGATGTTATTGCAGTGTAGACCTACCTTGAGTAGGTAAAACTGAAAAGCACCAGGGGGTGGCTGTAGACATATACTATTGGCATTATGTGTAACATAGATCAGCAATGCTTAAGAAACTACATAAATTGTTTCTTGTTTTGTGATATTTTTATTTCCTGAGCAGGTCTTTGACTGACACAGAATGGATGCAGTTGTACAGAGCAAAAAGTGTCTGTCTCTCATTGTTTCCTGATTTTACCTTGTTAGAAATGTAAAAATGGTAATGAATCTATGAAATATTAGATTTCCACTTTCTGTTGCAGGTGAAGGACTGTCAGGAAGATCTGTGGAAGTTATTCTTGCTGTTACTTTGTGTATACTTTCAGTTGTTCTTCTGGTGGCAGCAGTATATGCTTTTGCAAGGTGAGATTTATGTATCCTTGCCATACTAGTTATGAAAGCACTCAAAAAACAGTCCTGTAAATGGAACCAGTCTGACATTTCAAAATGTATTGCATTTTCTTTTCTTTTTGTTGTTGTTTTGTTTTGTGGGATTTTGTTGTCATTGTTGTTCTGTGTTTTTGGTTTTGTTTTGTTGCTGCTGCGTTGTTGTTGTTTACAAGGAAATTTAGGGAGGGATTCACAAAGGTTTTTTTAATCTCCATAGATGAAGGAGAAAAGAAAACTTCTCTAGAGGGTAGATCAGAGCCTATTTTACCCTTTCAAGCCACTTCTCTATTGACTTGAGGATAGAGATCAGAGTGTCAGCTGACTGGTTAGCATGATGGCTAACCCTATTGACAACTTGATATGACATAAATATTCAAAACTCTGTTTTCTGTCTTACAAATAAACTTAGCAGTTAAATACATTGAAGTAAGGAATTTTAGACAACCTACCTGCTGGATTTGACTAAAATACACTGTTGCAAGGGAGAACAGAATAAAGGCCAAAGAAGGAATCCCAGCAACCATTTCTCACTTTCAGCTTACCTAAGTAAGTGTTTGTAAGTGTTGACATATGTATCCTTAAATCTTTTGCATGTTTTATTTTTACTATTTTCTTTTTAGAATTCGGCAAAGGCAAAAAGAGGGAGGTACATACTCCCCGCGAGATGCTGAAATTATTGACACTAAGTTCAAACTGGATCAGTTGATCACAGTGGCAGACCTGGAGCTGAAGGATGAGAGATTTACACGGTAAGCATACTCCTTAGGCAAAACAGTAGTCCAAAGGGGCTGTAGCCATGACCCCTTTCTGACCTTTGCTTGTTTGGAAGTGTTTGTGGTGTTCTTATTTACACAGGTCACTGAGATCCTCTTTCAAAGAATGACCTCCATCCTCAAGACACTTCTCACTAGCTTTTAGAAAATCACTTAATCTTCAGCTCTTTTTACAACAAGATAAAGATCTAAGTGCAAATCACCGTTTAATTGTGTTAGCAAAAGAAAAAGGCTACATATTTTTAAACATGCAGAATTTCTGAGGTTTTTTAATGGCCAAGTGTTTTACGTAGACTGCAAACCTACACAAGCATTTTGAGAGTCAAACTCCCAGAAGTCACAGTCAACTAGTTCAGGAACAAATCTGTCATTGTTTAATTGACATGCTTTAGAAAACATTTTTTTCACCGAGAGATTTGCATAACATCTGGGTTTTCATGGAGCTGAGCACACTGGTTGTCCTGACATCTACTCCTTTAAGGTGCATGCAGCAATTCCAGGTTATTCATATTTTCTGTCTGACAAAGAATCATGTCACAGATATTTATCATAAGGAAAGCTGCTCTTTCTGACTGACAGAGATATGGATATTATTCACTGAATAAATGTAATGATGATTCTCAATAATATAAGACATCCAACTGAGTTAGAAATGTTTGGTGAGCATTCTTTACCTGCCTGTATTTTCCCTGCTGTGTCACAGATGAAACACTGTGGTAGGCAGTCTCCTTAAAGACGAGAAGCCTAAAATAGTCTTGCCCTAGAAGTCAGGCATCCTACTGTTGCAGACTAGGAATAGCTGGAAGATGAAAGGTTGTAGCTCTTGACCTAATTTGTTTGAGTGTGTATATGTCTATGTGTGTGGTACAGAGTAAGTTGATTGCATGTACAAACCTGTTCAAGACAGTGCACACAGGAATGGCTGCTTGTAACAGATGAGAAAACATACTATGAATCATCGATGTAATGGATGTGGTATGTTCTGTGTGGGGCACATGTTATTCAGACAGTGTTGTTTGGTACCTGCTAATAACAGCAGAAAACATTCTTTGAAGACAGAGCCATTGCCGATGCAATGTGATAACTGTGACTCATATAAATTATCTTGATGGATCTTCAAAATGGACTTGTTTCCAATCTCTTAGCTGAATAAGAATAGTACTAATTTTGTTTATATACTAAAGTATTAATGGATTTTACTTCCAGATACTCTTCGTTTTTCTTTAGACGCAAGGAGATATTTGTCATCCAGTAAGTTTTTATATTGTTGAAGCAACCTGGTGTGTTTTCCATTCCATTCTCTTAACCTGTGTGCTACCATACTACACTGAATGACATAGTCAATCAGAATGAAATGTCACTCTTTGCAGCTATACTAATGACAAACAGTGGTATTTGTCACCATGAAATCGTGTTTATTTTTAGTCTCTAATGTTAAGATACAAGAGTTCCACAACTATTTTGAAATAAATCAGGGTAATTTTTATATGGAAATTATAACAGCTTATGGCACTATAGCATTGGTATATACAACCTATCCTTGAAGCAAACGTAGTGCAAAGGTGACATAAGAAACATACTGTTTCTTTCCTTTGGCAGTTAGTATGTATGCATGTAAAGGAATTTCTCCTTTTTTCTCAACTGCCTTTTCTATTGACTTACACTGCAACTGTTTTGTACTATTCCACTACAATCTCAGTAATGTATCCACACAGTCAAATCATTTGTTAGTTTGCAGAGTATTATTCTGCCACTTTTCTGTCTAAATTGTGTGTAGTTTAGATTTGTACAGTCTCAAACTCTATAGAGTAATTGCAAACTCTTAATATTTCACACGTGTGCCTCATTATGTGTTCTAGGCACAGCAAGGCCTTTACTGAACAGTGCTTCAGCAGTTTTAGTTACATCAACTTTATTTTAATTAGTCATTCTCACATTTTAATTTGCAATTTGTCATGTCCTTCCATCTGTATTTTTTTTTTTTTTACTTTCTTCCATCCCCACTCCTTTAATGGCCAAAAGCAAAGACTATATTCTTCTGCCATTCCTGTAAGGTACATGGTATAGCTGTTAAAATTTCGATTATTACTTTTCAAACAGTAGTGGCACTGAAACTACTGCAGGCTCCTTGCCCAGGTCCTTTGGACATTATGACAAATTGCTGAAGTTTCAAGTGCAGGCACTAATGGAGAGTTCCTCAGGACAGAATTCCTGCCATCTTTTCAAGTGATAAATTATTTTAAGTCAATAAATGTTCTGTGGGACTTTACTAGATAGCATACATATAGTAATGACAGGCTGGATATCCTTTGTTTGCTCAAAACTTTTTATTTTAATATGACTTTTTTAAAGCTTTAAAGAATGTTTCAATATATGTAAGATTCTGTTCTGGTAATATCAGTGACCAAAAGAGACATTTCAGGAGTCTCTAATGCTGCCTTTCATATGGATTCATCCTTCCTGGTAAAAAGAGTTATCAAGAAGCTAGCAGAAGCATGGCAACATGCACCAAGGCAGCTTACTGTCAAATCTAATGTTTAAAATGTTTTTGCTGCCTATTTTCAGACATCCACAGTTACACCATGGAAGAACTTCTGGACTTGTTGCCTTTTGGGAGTAGATATGTAGAAGTCAATCACAGTCCCAGTTCTTGTGTTATCCTTACCATTCTTATGATTTGTGGTTAAAGCAGTGATATGTTAGCATGTTAAATTACTGTATTACATGTTGATGACTACAGTGTATCCTTCACAAATTTACCGTGCATCACTGCATCTGAATAACCTACTACCAAGTGTTGGCTGCAATTAGTCAGCTGTGTTTGCAAAGCTTGCTGTGTTGCAGGATGCTGGTTTCAGTTCCTGCCATCATGAAATCAGATGAGCAAAACATAGATGGGCATACTCCTTTTCCAGGCTGGGTTTTTTTGTATTTCTTGGATAGCAGTAAATCAGCTGAAATCTGGTTCAGCTAAGTGTATTTCTACACTGAGAGACTGATGGGGAGTTTGTGTGAGAATCTTAAGTGATAAAAGAACAGTATAGATTTTTTTTCTTTTCTGTATCTACTAATCATCCCATTCAGTGCTTATTTGAAGGAGATGCTTTGGAAACCAGGTGATTTCTCATTTCTCAGCCAGTGTAGCATTTATCATGTTAGCTACTATAAATCAGTAAAAGCATGGACTTGCAGCTGACACAGTTTATCCACAGAATCAATATACTCTAGCCTGCTCCATGAGATCCTTCTTGACTGCTTCTCCTACACTGTCTCTTCAGACATTCTCTCATACTTAGTGGATCACAGCTTGTCATCTTGGCTCATATGCTCAGAAAATTAGTGCAGTTGGTAACACATGAGAAATAAAAAGTAGGAAAATGTGTTTCTGTTCTGTAAGAATGACTGGAATTATTTTTTTATCATTCTTAGACTGAAAATTCAAAACTTGAAAAGTTTAATGAATCAAAGCTCAGCAAGTGTTCAGTGTAGGTTAATCAAAACATTTTATTCCACACATTTTATGACTTTTTTTACTATGAATTATTTTGTCTTACAAAAGTTAGTTCAGTAGAAACCCCATCAAATTTAAACGTGCCATATGTCCCATTTTACCAGTTTTGAAACTTTTTAGGGTGTCAACATTTTTTTTCAAACCAGAAAATTCATGGCAAATCCCAGTTCCCAGTAGGATTTTTTTTTAACATAACAGTAATCAGAAAAAAAAATTCCTTGAAAAACTTCAGTGTTTGAAAATTACTAATACTAGCTAGTACATATACACCATCTCTCAGCAAGTCTTTGTTAAGCAATTAATTAATGGGATGTAGTTTCAGAGGGTATGTAGGGAATTAGGTCCTACCGAATTCAGTGGAAAATGAGATTTGCTTTATGAAGCCAAAATGCAAGCTTTGAATGTTTAGGCATAAGTTGATCTCCATGATGGTGGAGGTGGTATGAGACAGGTGAAACAATCCTTGTTTAAAACACATATAGTCCATCAGTCTAAACTGGTTTAAACATCAGTTCATTAAGCACACTGAATATAAATACACTGGGGCCTCTCATTACTTGTAACATATCTATAGGGTTTTGCAAGTCACTTTTCAAAGCAGACATTCATCTGCTGTGAATAGATTCTGACACTAAATTTTTAGGGTGCACTAGGTTTGATAAGAGACAAGTAACTCTTCCCTGTTCCAGGTGCTCTCCTAGGAGACAACTTTTCTGGCACCCTACTTTTGCAGTGGTTTCTGCAGCAAGGATAAAGCCTTGTAGGTCCCCATTTCTTAAAATCCTTCCTTGAGAAGTTGCACCTTGTGGTGGATGCTTTGAGGCTTTTGTTTCATTCTACATGAAACAGCTTGTCTACAAATGGGGCACAGACTGACAAGAAATATTTCTGAATTACAGACACTGTAACCCTTGCAAATACCAAGTAATTAGAACTCTTTAAGGAAAATTATTTTATATAAAACTATTGTCTGATCTCACCTTTCCTGTATTTTGTGCATTCAGTAGGTGTCTATAATCGAAGTAACACTTCTGCACTCACAGTACTTTCTCTAGATCAGTTTGTTTGTTCTCTCTTTCAGTGGGGATAGGCATGGCTTCTGTCTTGCCTTTTTGTTCAAGTTTCCCTTTAGTATCAACCATCAAAAATAGGGTTCCTGAGCTTTGTATCCCAAGAGTACAAGGTTTGTGAATGTACATGTCCTGGTACAATAAAAGAAATGGCCATGTGCTCTCTTTCCTTAGACTTTAATATTTAGGAAGGGTTAAGCTCCATATTGCTTTCAATTAACTTGCTAAAAATTAGTTCCTCCATTGGTCCTAGGAAGTGTCAGTGGTGCTTATGAGTTAAGCCTTTTGCCTACAGACCCATTTCATTTTTTTTCTATTTGGACGAAGATTTAATTCCCTGTGGATTTCAGATGATTGACCCAGAGAGAAAGCCAAGTCTGTGTGACAATATGGTCTTCAGTTACCACTGCCAACACAAATAAATGGCTTCTTTCTAGCTCTATCATAAGTAATCTGAGTGGGATTCAGATTTTTGATAGACTTCAAAAAAATCCCACACATGAAACAATACACTGTTTTAAAAGAAAATCAGTCTTAAGGCAGTAAAGCATTCTTTATCTTAGAGAATGTTTTTCTTTCCTAGTTTCAAAGTCAGACAAGTGGGAATCTGGAATTGTCCAGCTGAAATAGGGAAATTTGCAACTTCACAGTTTGATTCTAAATTGTGTTAATCAAGATCTAGTGATCTAGATCTATATGCTTATGTTTTATACAGAAGACTGGGAAACGTGGAGAACAAGATTACAAATAGATGAGTATTTTTTTATTGATAAAATACTATAAGTTTATTATTACATATTCCAAGTCAAGAGATTTGGAAAAAAATACTAAATTTTGAAGCCTGAGGATACCGAAACTGAGCATAGCTGGAAGTCTTTAGTCAACATACAGAACTGTTGTTAATTCTCATGAAGAATCAAAAATCCCTCATGAAGATTCTTACACAACAAAGGCAACATCTTTGCCAGTCTTCAAGTTAGACATTAAATCACATATAAGCATTTACATTAAATCATCTTATTTTCTGAGCTGCCAAGCCAATACAACGTGCATTTGCTACCAACAGAAGTGTGAGAGTTCAGTAGCTCTAAAAATAAAATTCTTCACTTAAATGCCCACAGATAGGTGAAAGTGTCAATCTGTAGGTGCCTCACTTTAAAAATGTTTACTGCTTGTGAAAGATAACTTATGATTATGCCTTAAAAAACCCTCACCTGTTATTAATATTAAAAATGGACTAGAAAGCAACATATGTAACACTGTTTAATTCATTTACTGAGCTATTTCAGTGCTTTACTTCCCTGCTTTGAGTGAAAGTAAAAAAAAAAGGGTAATTTAGTTGAGGAAGGTGGTGTTAATAATGCTGCTTTTCTCCTATGTTCTTTGCTGTTGGATCCATGTACCTTCAGCACTGAAGCACTAAATGACCTACTGAGGTTGCTTATGTACAGCATAGATACAATTTTTATTTCCTAATGACCAAACTGCATTTGCTTATTGCAAACTGAATGCAGTAAGGCCCTAATTTCTATCAGTTTGAGAGGCGAAAACCAACAGTACTCAAAAACTTCCCAGGATATGACCTGGGACATGATTTTCTTTCTGTTGCTCTATGATGAAGGTAGGTGAATTCAAAAGAAAAACAAGTGTAATTTCTTTGGAGAGACTGCTTATAATTTTGTCCTGAAAAAAGGCCTACGGAAATCTACTTTCTGCTGAAAGACAAATATATTTGCGTGCAGTACATGCACATATTGGCACAGCTATTAAGAAAAAGTTTTCTTCAGGAAACTTTAGCTCTATAGCGTTACCACTACTCCTAGAAGGTAGTTTCGTTTGCCTTGTAATGCAAACAACATGAGTGATGCAATAAGCACTGGCTAGACGTCTAAGCATCCTGAATAAATAGAGTTGCATGCTTTGTCATCTTATTATTTTTTCATTCTAAAGATCTCCTTCAGTTGTCCCAGTAACCACTTTGAGTTTGAGCCTTTTTCTGTGAATTCTTACACTTCTTCTTACTCCAGTGAGATTGACCCAAGGCTTTCATAGACAGTTTGCTTTGTTTGAAGAGAACTGTCATAACAAAATATGCACCACAAAGGCATCTTTAGAACCTTTGAAATTAACTTCTTCAATGCTTAATAATATATAATTCAACAATTGTATTAATCTCATTATCTAATTTAAATATTTAAGAATAACTTCAGAAACCAAAATGTTTTTAAAGCAAATGGTTGTCTTTTCTACTAACGTGGCAGCAACAGGCATTTGTTTTTGTACTATAGAACTTTTTTGTGATGTTTGTATGTAAGAATGTCTGATTTTTGAAGAGACAAAACACATAAAAGGTATACTTACATCTTTTTTGGAGAGGAAAGTTATCTTTTGAACTGTATTACTTCAAACTTTTGGGCTTGGTCTTTTACACAGGCTTTGTGATTCTGAGTGCCCAAAGTGTGGCTTCTAAATCCATAATGCTGAGATATTCTTAAAATGCTTTCAGAAGTGATGATGATGACTAAGTTTCAAGGCTATCTGAAAGTCCCCTGTGTATAGATCCTCGTGTAGCATCTTCATGAAACCTGCTGTGGGATCAAGTTAAAGATTCAGTATGTAGCACAGTGTTTAAAATCACCATGCACCAGATAGAGCAGTGAAAATGTAAAAATAAGCATGAAAACAAGCATTTTTTAATATCTTTAGAAAAGCAGCTGTAGCTGTTTGGTTTCTGTAGAGGCACAACAAAAGCATGAGTCATCTTATTTTAGATATCTGTATAAAATGATATGAAATCACACCTATTTCTCTTTATTGATTATAAAAATAATCTAGAGTGACTAGCTCAGAAATAGTTGTCTGTATTCTGTCAGATGAATCCTGTCCTTGCACTCTGAAGCAGCCGTTAGAAAAAAGATATTGAGTACATAGTGTAAAATGAAGCCTGGCAATGTATATAAAGTACTGTGCTGGAAGTATGGATTTCCTACGCCACATGAACCCAGAGCACTGTAAAATGATCTGAAGAGAATTATAGAAACTGTAACTACCATATCCATGTCTGCCAATACCTGAGATAAAAACTAAGCAAGACAATCACCCAAGATATCTGACATACAATAGTATCTGAATCCATGAAAGAAAGAAATCTTTAGTTACTTCAGTATTTCTTCTAAAACCTATTAACATGCACAATATTGGTCAGCTCTCAGCTTGCTATATTTAACAAAAATCTCTGTTGCAGGTTACTTAGTTATAGAAAATCCATCAAGTAAGTTGATTAAAGATTTTTATGTTGTGGTTTTTGGTGAGTCTCAATGTGTGGTTCTCTCCTCTATGTTTAATAGAAAAAAAACCTCAAGCTGCGTATAAATCATAAAAGCATGACTAATTGCATGGTAACAGGAGAAATGCTTTCTCTCTCTCTGGGGTGAAGCTTGCATGTCTGTGTTTTAGCTTGGGAAGTAATACAGGGATATTTAAACTCCTCAGGGTTTAAAAACCATGTCATTATGAGAATGAGGTCACTGCAATATTTTATATGTCTAAAACCTTGCAATGTATAAAATGCTTTCTGTGCCACAAAGAAGTATTATGTACTTCAGAATGCAATGATAACTTTAGAAATTTCCATTAATATCAAAACCTTGCCTTCGAATGCTGTTACCTGTAAAAACAATCCTACTCTGCAGTGCTGTTATTACCAACATTAAAAATCTGGTGAAGGGGAATGACAGGGGAGAAAATGCTTCTATTTTATGTGACTAAAAACAAACCAAATAAGCATGCTGTAAGCAATTTAGAATTTTCTGCCTATAAGTAGCAGTTTCTACTGAACTGAAAACACTGTTTATTAATAAACTGCAGTTAAATAAGAATAGAAAGAATGACAAAATTCCTTACAGGTTTCTAATTCTTCTGTCATTACTTTCAGGCCAATAAGCAAGAAATCCTTCCTACAACATGTTGAAGAGCTTTGCACAAACAACAACCTAAAGTTTCAGGAAGAATTTTCGGTATGTTGCTAGCAGTTGTCACAACATCGCAAGACTTTCAGTCATTTCATGTGTCACATTTCATGTCCATTTTAAGCAGGCAAGGCTGTGAAGGACTCTGGCCTTGATAATCAATACCCAATTACCAGGTTGATTGTTTAGAAAGTAATATTACACTGATTTGGATTTTGCAATCTACACTGCACCCTGATCAGAATTATTCAACAAAACTTTCTGCAAAAGCTGATATTCTTTAGACTTCGATCTTTGCAAGAATACCATAATATTTATGCTTTCACATATGTAGTGATGCATATGTATATTTATAATGTTTATTTATAAATATTTTTCTAACATATATGCAGGTATATTTGACTGCTTTCAGTAAGTTCATTTTCCTGAGTGATGATGACCTCAAAAACACAGCTGACATTTATTCTGTGAAATGGTCAGACCCCAGTCCTACTGCCATGGAACTCAGGAATGTTTTTCTTTCATAAGTTTCAGTACAGAAAGTAAAAAGTTTGTGCATGGTGCTTTGCTTTTTGTTCCTCTACAAATAATAGGTCATACTTGTCATGCTCTTGAAAACAGCCTTCATGTGAATTGCCTCCACCTCCTTATGTGAGTAGATAACCACATCATGCCTGCCTTTCTTTCTGAAAAGAGACCAGCTTTCAAAATATATATTACATACAATGCATATATACTTCCAAGTTTAAATCACAAATTTGTCATTATTTTCATTAAGTAACATTTTACTGCTATCATTTTTTTTTCCCTCAACAGTATCTTTCCTTCTTATTTTAGAATCTTTACCATCATCATTTTTAACACATACAGTCATTTGTCCTGACAAGAACAATTTGTCAGTCGTGGGTGATTTTATTATTTTGGATTAATAGATTTACTGTGAACTACTTACCAGTTGGATTAACAAAAGAAGACTCAACAATTGGCTTTTCTTCTGCAAGATTATAATATTTCGGTCTGTGAGGGAAAATCATCAAAAGTGCAAAAAGATTAATGGTATTTCCTACAGCTTTTTTGTTATGCTCCTTAGGTAAAATTGGTCTGGATTTAATAATTAAAAGCACCATAAAATTATCTGAGCAATAAAGTAAGGAGAACTTTTTTCCAAGAGCAGAAGTGTTATTTCACTTGAACAAGAGTGATTATAGTTATATTATGCATGACTGAACAGATGAAAAGTTTTACTAGCAATAGCATTTTCACATATTAACGTTCATCACTGTAAAGCTTCTAGTATTACTTTCTTTAAGTGTGACCCACATTGGGTAAGCCATACAGCATTGCAGTGCGTTAAAACCTAAACAATAGTGTTTTATCAACCCAAAATCTTGGCAGTCCATTTCAAATCTAGAGAAATGCAAATAGCTGAGGCCTCATTCAACTAAATTATGTAGTCAACTTATCAACAGTTTTGTCATTTGGGCTTCCATTTTTTTTTCTCTCTGAGCTCCAGCTTCTGTGTTTCAGAGCTTAGGGATATCTTTCCAGGTGACTTGTCCAAGGGCAGGCAGGATTTCAGGATAGGTCCAGTCCCTGATTGAGAGACTACCATCTGTAGCACCTGCTTTATCAGATGAGCAATAGGATTGACAGTGCACTTGAAATGATATCAGAAATTACAATGCACAGAATCAGGCAATGCACACAACAAACAAGCAGACCTCATGACCTGCATTGCTTCCATCCACATTCATCATTTTAGTTTCACATAAATGACTGGAGGCTCCTACAATGTGTGGAGGAGAGATGAGGTCAGGATATAAACCCATGGACCATTATATCTCATAACTAAAAACATAGTGCTGAGCTTGCTTGGGCTCTGGCTATCTCTGTACTACTAATTTCAAGTATACCAGGAACTGGACATGAGAATATGATAAATTACTGTTAATTTATTTGATAATAAACTGTTAGTATATTTCCTGCCTTTAATTTGGACTGTTTCAGCTAGCAGACTTACTGGACAATTCCAAGATGTGTTTTGGTACGTAAAGTAGTCTAGGGATCATTTACAATAAGTAGTTTGTAGGCAAAAACCTCGTTTGGAGTTTTCTAGCATAAATGTAGCTCTTCCCATTTCACTTAGTCTCAGAATCCAGGGACATTCCTGGTGTCATCTAATTTGCTGGACTGACCAAGCTGCTGCAGCTGGAGATCTCCAGGGTTCAATCTTGGTCTTCATGTGGACATGACCTGTGTGTAAATGTGATGAGAAGAACATCTGGACCTCACTCAGAATGGATCTAGATCCATGTCTTGTCAGAAAAGACAAGTTTAAAGAAACCATAGGGAGCTACCGTAACTGATGGTGTGCACCACCTAGCTGATATTCCAACTTCCAGCTTTCCAGACGATTCATGTATCTCTCAATACCTTTGCGAAATCAAGTTTCTCTAGTAACAGGCAAATTAATGAAACAGAAATACTTCTGGAAGTTTTTTACAATAAGTTTTGTTCATTAATAAAAAAGTAAAATACCTCTGAATGTCACCACAGTACCATAGAAGTACAACAGTAAAAAAGTGCAAAACAATTATTTCAAAGCTCTGTAAGCCTGCAGATAAATATGGGTTTTGCGGCAAATTATTATTGAAACTGGGAATCCAAATAGTCTCTCCCCAGTTCTGAAAATACTCAGATTGAAGTCCATACTGATGCAGAGAACACGTACAGGCTTTTGAGCACTTGTTCAGATTCTGTTCATTGCAAAAATAACATGATCGGTGCCTCTTTTTCCTCTCTGCTAAAAAGTACTGTACCACAGTGCTGCTTCTGTACTAGTTAACTAGCAAGCGAAGAGTCAGAGAAGTGAGGCAAATGAGGCAGGTTAAAGTTCATATGATGTATGCGTGATATGGGATCCCATGGCCTCTATCACCAGCAAAATGCCATAAGCATTTAGTCTGTGTTCTTCCTTCATGCAGAGTTCAATGACAGAAATCTTGTGGGAGAGTTTCAGCTCTATGAATAAGAGTAATTTTAACGTGTCCACCCTTAGCTGTAGTTTACTGTTCTTATCAAATCCTGAAGTCATTCTACTGTGTCTGAGAACAGAAATCTTTCTCCAGGTTCGTTATAGTATTGGGGCATTACTTCCCTAAAGGATTATTCAGACAAAAGGCAGAGGCAAGTCAACAAGTAAAAGAAATGTGTCAAGTATGGCAGAGAATTGATTCAAAGACAAGACTTCAAATCAATGAGTGCCTTTAAAGATATTTTTCTACTGTGTGTTAAAGTCCTTAATTTAATTTTATATTTACTTCATGTCTATTAACCATGTTTTAAAATTTATTATCATACAGATATAAATGTAAAGTCAGCCATTCTTTGTGAGGTGATTTTAAGTGAGAAATGTTCATTTTAGAAGGGGCATAATCATAAACTTTTCTTCCCTAGGAAACATAGATATAAATAGAGATTTTGAAAGGCATAGATGGGATCTAGTTCCTTGTTAATTTTCAAAGGGAGACGAGTATCTAATTGTTCTCTGCAATTCTTCTCCTAATTCTTTCCCCAAGGAATATTTCAGAGCTAGGAAGGGAATTCAGGTCCCTTTCATCATGAAACTATCTTTCCCCTCCTGTTCAGAAGGACCTGCAGTTATATTATTGAGGACATAATTATAGAAGTGAAGCAGTCCTCTTGCTTCAGGCCATAGGAATTTTGTCAGATGGTGAAAGAAACAGATTTCTTGTGGGATAGTACTACACATAATACAGTTCAAGGGTTTTGAGCTTTCTTTTATGTCAGTCATTATTTATTGTACAAAGCAGAGTATCACATTAGGTGAGTTATTGACTTGGCTTATTACATAGTTTTTTTAATTATCCCACTTTGCTAATGCTCTTATTAAATCGCTAATGCTCTTATTAAATCATTCTTGATATCTGAATCCGTCAAATGACTGACAAAATACTTAAAATAACTATGAAAGAAAAACACAGGAGTACAAAACCCCTCATTTTTTCCTCCCAGTGTTCATTACTTTGTTCATTTATTTATTTGCTAATAGCTGCCTATTAGATTTTATTTATAGAAGACAAATTGTGTCAAATACTTGGGCAAAAGAGCACTAGAACTTGAATCTGATAGTAGCGCTGTCTGCCCCACTTTTGGAGGTAGCCCATGTAGAGCGTAATTGTTAATATTAAAAGACAAATTTGAAGGGATTACTCAGCAGAAGTGTCAAAATTTTGAATTGTACTTATGCAAAGCAATAGGCCTATCTCTTCAGTTGTATCTCAGCTAGATGTTGAAATAGACTTGTATAGAACATTTTTCAAACAAAGGGAAAATCTGTTACAGTTAACATAGGTATTCACTTTAAAAATTCTGGCTAAAATCTGTCTTTTCTGAATTTTCGATTCTCTTATTACCACTATAAGACCATCACATTAACAGATTTTCTCCATTAACAAGTTATTAAGTTGTCTCCGCTCTTTTAGTCACCTTTGTAAGTTAACCTATTTATGTGCACAAACACCCCCATCAAATAAGTTCCTCAGTATGAGTGATTTATCCATCTCTGCCCTGGAGTAATAGAACTAATGACCAGTTATGAAACTGCAGTGCAACCCAAAATAACTCTTCCCACCCCTTTGACAAACAGTCCTGTGAACAATAGCAAATTGCCAGTTGTCTCAACTTAATTAAATTCTCATCAGTTCTCATGCTGTGGCAAGAACTCTCCCAAGCTATAGGAGTCAGGAAAAGGCATTATTCAAGAGTAAGGTTGAGTCAGGAGGGCATGGTAACCAAGCAAGTGACTTCATGAAAAGACAGAAAAGAACTACAAAAGGTGATAGGCTAACTTTGTCCGGACTTGTAAAGGTGAAAGTTCATGTAAGCTTTAATTGTTCAACTTGACAGCATTGTCTGCAGTGCTTTATCTAACATTGCTGGTGTAAGTGGGGTTGACAGTGAAGTGGAATGCTCTGTGATGCTTCCAGTTGTTCTCAGAAATGCACTCTGTTGAACAACTAAAGAATTCTTACTCTTACTGGATGATTGTGTCATTTTTTTTATATTCTATTAAGATGAAATGCAAAGGTTTTCCAACAAATATTTATTCCTCTACAGGAACTTCCCAAGTTTCTTGAAGACCTCGCTTCAACTGATGCTGATCTGCCTTGGAACAGGTCTAAGAATCGTTTCCCAAACATAAAGCCATGTATGTGTGTTTACCGATCAACTCCTCTGTTTTGCTCCTTACCTTTGATACTGCAGCATATACTTGGAATGCAACTTTCTTTTTGTTTGATCTGCCTTTGAAATGGCAGTACTATAATGTCCACATTATGAACTAATTTTCTGTCAAGTAATCTGTCTTTTCATTGTATTTTTAAAGACACTTTTATTTGCAAGTAGCTTTCAGCTCACTCTCACAAGCTTTAATATGCAGGTGCAAGAAACTATATCTTCAATAGTTTCTTAGCTTTGTAATTCAAGCCACGTAGCAAACTCTTTAACATTCTTCCTCATTTTTTTTTTCACTTTAGTGAGAAGTAATTCTTTAAAACATATAAAATCCACATGTTTGTGCATTCAGCTACCTCAGGAGCCTGGGTATGCTTTCTTGTGAATATGTGTACATGTGCTGCAAAGGTTCCACAGAAGATCAGAGTGACTGTATGATAATTTATAAGCCAAGGCTAGATTTTATCACAGGAGACAGGAGTCTGTCTCCCTGTACTCAACACTGCTTCATTTTTCAGTTAATAAGACAAGAAATGTCATTATTATTTTAGGCATTAGCTGTGATGTGAGATGGGGAGCATGGCATTCCTGGGTTAATAATGCTACATTCTGTGCTATTAACTTTTCAGAGCAGCTGTTCCTGCTATCTACTGCCTTGTTCAGGACATTCTCCAAGTTACAGTCACTAAAAATTTATATTCATGACACATAATGAAATATAAACAAATGAGCTTCATAAATCTTTAACTTTCTTTCTTTCTTTCTTTCTTTCTTTCTTTCTTTCTTTCTTTCTTTCTTTCTTTCTTTCTTTCTTTCTTTCTT
>JAAGNO010009959.1:0-35206 GCA_033439905.1 Ceryle rudis | reverse complement strand
CTTCCCTTCCCTTCCCTTCCCTTCCCTTCCCTTCCCTTCCCTTCCCTTCCCTTCCCTTCCCTTCCCTTCCCTTTCCCAAAGTTGATGACCAAACATCAAAATTCAGACTGTTTGCTTTCAGCACTTACTTATGCACATATGACATATTTTCTGTTTTCTCTCATTTCTGCATACATACAGTCACCCTGAATTGGAAACCCTCAATTGTTTTGTTTTGTTTTGTTTTTCCCTGTAATAATGATCTTACCTTACTTAAAAGAAGTAAAAGTACGTAAATAAAAGTGTCACGACCTAGCCAGCAAGTATATAGGAAAGACTGTCATATGCCTGACCCTGCTGTCTGATTCATACAGAGGTTTTCTGTACTAAAGTACACAGGCTACCTTTAGGCAAAGGTTCCTTCCATACACACATCAGATTGGAGGTTTTGGCACATTCACCATTTTAATTAAAAAGTGTTATATTAAACTATGCCTGGAACATTAAAGGATGACCATACAGTAATGGAAATTGGTTAAATTTCCTTTGTAGTTAGTGTTCTACTATGTCAAGTGGTGTTAGATTAGCAACCATAACCATATTTTTGATTTGTTTGCACTTCAGGAACACTTGTTATATGCATCTATGGTTTTTGAACAAAACTTTTAGTTAACTGGACTTTATTTCCATGATAGATAATAACAACAGAGTAAAGCTGATGCCTGATGCTGGTATTCCTGGATCCGACTACATTAATGCCAGCTACATATCTGTAAGTAGAAACTCTTTCACATTTTTACTATATTTGCTTTCTGATAGATGAAAGAGTTAAAAAATAACTTGTAAGAAGAACAGGATTCTATTTTTTCTTTCATTCACTACAGCTACTGTTGACATGGCATTGTTCAAGTGACTCCTTTGCATTGAACATGAACAGTTAAAAATATAAATTATCCCATTTTCATTGCTAATCAATGATGTTCAGTAATAACCAAAACTCTGCCCAGCAAATCACTTTCTATAAATTGTCTCATACCACTGTCATTAAAGACAATAGTGAAACTCCCCCTAAGGTCAATTGTTTAGACAGGCATTTAGGTTAAGGAGTTGGAACTATTGTATATGAACAGAAAAATAGACAGATAACTAAACTGAAAAGTTTCATATGCAGATAGGTTCCTTGAAGAAGAAACAAATAGTTATTTCTTACCCTTCATAGACCTTCCATTTTCTAATTGTATTCTCAGTAGTCTGCATCTATATTTTTATCTCAATTTTTGTCCTGTTGAAGTTCAAAGTGTAACTTAATCCATTTAACTCATTGTATCAGTGGCTGTTGGTCTCATGGGAGGTCAAGACTTGACTTGCACTAAGCACTATTCAAACACATAGCAAGGCATGCAGACCATAGTCTAAAGAGATGACACACTGTCAAGTAGAAGTAGTTACTTCCAGGTAACTGAGACTTTCACAGAGGACAAGCAATAGCGATGAGAGCATTTTCCTCTCTCATTAGAAAATTGGTTTACTCCCTTTATATGGAGCTCCCTAATTTTGACAGTTAGCAGACAGGAGGAGCCATACCACATTGTTACTTGATGCCGGGACTTGCATACAGAACCACGGAGAAGGAGGTCAGACTAGCTTGGAGCGTGGCCTAGTCTTTACCCTTCCTGTTACTAATTGACATGCCAAGGCTTAGGCATGGAACACAAGTAGTGACTTCCAAAAAGCTGCAGCAAAAAGCCAGCTGCAGAGAATGTTTCCTGCTGAGTTTTTGCATGTCTTCACTGCATACAGGCATCTCACTTTAGGTCACCATTCATCAATGAATAGACAAGGGTAATGTTATCATTTCTCAAGGGCTAAAGTTTTGCCCTTTATATGCTTTCACTTTCCAGATTTGTGGATGTGTAAATATATAAATGCATATATCTGTAAACATAGAATATGTGTGTGTGTGTGTGTGTTTTTACATACCTGTTTATCTAGGTGCATATACATATACGTATATATAAAGAGAAGGAAAGAGAGGCCTTATATATAGTTCTAACAAATAGGAACTTGGCTGCTACTTTTATTTTCATTGGTTAAACAAGAAAAAGCCAATAACTGAACTGTAAGCTTTGAGTCCCTGAATTATAGGTTTTTTACATCACTCTTAAACTAGGGAGGATTAACATAGTTTCTCACTGCCACCTGTTCTGTATGTTATAGATGCAGTATGTAACAGGCAGCTGTGAATTATAGGGCTATAATTCCAACAAAAAGCTTTGGTGATGCTATAAACCACTGTGTCCATTGTTTTGAGCAATAAGCACTCTGTGATATTACAGACTGCTAGCTCTACAACATAAATGTATTGCTATTAATGTTATTGTTGTTATTTTTGACTTTGTGTTCCTGCATAAGAGTTCCTGTAGGGTACACTTAGTTTCTTTGAGGTAACAGGACCGTGAGAGCCATGACAGCTTTTACACAGATTTTTTTCAACAAACTTTTTTCTCCACAAGTTTTACATCAATTTATAAATGAACTAAACAGCAGATGCCAACACTAAATTAAAATTTGACCCCTACAGTAGGTTTCTTGTTTGAGTAAGCTCCATCTGTAAGTTACAGCAGATCCCTGACAACCTCTGGAAGGACAAGGTCATCAGGTGAAGTTTGGGACAAGGTCATCAGGCAAAGTTTGCACTAGCTCTCTAGACGACTCCTTAGTAATTTCCCTGGCTCCATTGTTTCTCAGCACTATTTAATTCTACTTTGTTGGCCACCTCCTGACAGAGTTCTTGGTGGACTCTGGCTGGATCTGCAGTAAGGCTAAATGAAGGTTTAAATATCTTTTAATGGGAATTACTGAACTGATGTCCCTGTAATTTCTCTGCTACATGCATTTCTATTAGGGTGGCACTTCCCAAACTTTATTAGAGCATTGGTTCATAACTGATGTACACAGTGGAAAAAATGCCATTACTTCCTCAGGTTTCCAAGGCCATCTGCCCCACAATGATTAGCCAGGCCTATGCCAATTTGTTTACTATGTCTGACAAGGTTTTAGCATTAGGCATGGTAGCTACAGGCACAACTGTGAGTCACATGCAAACTCTTTTTTTCCTTACCAACCATTATGTATTAAATATTTTCTTAGGGTTATTTATGTCCAAACGAGTTTATTGCAACTCAGGGACCATTACCAGGAACAGTGGGTGATTTCTGGAGAATGGTGTGGGAGACGAGAGCAAAAACACTTGTGATGCTTACACAATGTTTTGAAAAAGGACGGGTAAGTTACCAGTGTACCAATTAACAGCATTTGATAACATTGGAAATTCTACATGTAGTTTCTGTCAAGACTGTACTATGATCATTGTTAATTAGTAATCATCTCCCTGCAGATAAGGTGTCATCAGTACTGGCCAGAAGATAATAAACCAGTGACTGTGTTTGGGGATATAGTAATTACTAAATTGGTGGAAGATATTCAAATAGACTGGACCATCAGAGATCTAAAAATTGAAAGGGTAAGCTAGAATTCGATTGAATGAAACCCATACAGCACCTCAAAGAACATCATCAGATGTGCTCCATCCTACCCAACTACTCCTCAGTATTCTTTTAGTTTTCTAATATGTATGCACTATACTTCCTGATTTTCCTGCGTTTTTGTTTGCATACAGATTTGGTTTTCGGGGTTTTTTTCTGAGAATTTCCTTCATTTTCTGTTACAAAGAGCTCAGATATTTGTCCAACACGCTATGAAGGGCCTATCAAGGTTACTAAACCTCTGGTCTGGTGGGAGGTGAAGTTTCTATTTGGACACCTCAGTTGTCTCTTCTAGAAAGGAGTAATCCTAACCATTCTGGGATCAGACAAATCCCTTTGAATGTGTCCCTCTCAGATTAAAGGGCAAGATTCTCTGGTGCAGTGCAGCTGTTTTGCATTGTACCACAAGCCATATTGGCCTCCACCCCCAGGAGATTCACCCAATATAAATGAGAATCATCAGTATTACTCCCACTCTTTGTGCTGGGAAGGGGGATGGGGGGGTACAGCATAGATGTTCATCCTTGTCATGATCCACAACTATAATTTCCATTGTTTGGAAAAACTAGCACCTAACATTAAATCAGACCAGCAGATAGGCTCAGGAAGCAATCTGGGCATAGTGGTCCAAGATGAAGTCAGTTGCCCTTGAACTCCCAGCATTGGCCTGTGTTGTATGTGGTGCAGCCAGATCCTAGGACCTGAACTCCTCTATCCAAATACGTGCATTACCATCCTGTGGCATGTGCACGTGACAAAAGTAACACAGCAGTTAGGGGATTGTCTCAGTGTTGTCCCCATAAGGATCTGTTATGCACATAGTACAGAACAATTGAACTTTTTTAAAAGGATGAGGGAAGATAAACTTTTTTATCGGCTAAAATGTTACATAAACAAGGCTGGAAAAGGGACTACTTAAAGTAAATGTGCATGCCAGCAAAACGGAAATTCACCTGCATTAACCAGGGTGAGGCTGAAGAGAAAAGGTAATCTGCACTGACTAAGTGATCCATTTACTGTAGCTGAACTACCCTCCAGAAGAAGCTATTTCCTTTATAAGCATGTCAATAAATGTGATATATTGCTGGCTTTAAGACTGTGCTTCATCTTCCATTCACAAATGGATGGTTTCTTTCTTCCAGTGAAAGTGAAATGCACATGTGAGGCAAATCATTCACACTTATTGACATCTTGCCTCCAAAGTCACTTCTCTTTTTTTTTTTTTTTATGTTGATCGGTTTTAAAAATATGGAGCCAAAGTAGTCGCTACACATAACTGTTCAATGTTGTTCAGTGTTTCTTGCAGTATGAAAAGAGCAAGTGGTTGGTTCAAAATAAATGAAGAACTGGTTCATTACACAACAGCTAATTAAACTGTGGTACTCCTTGCTGTAAGATACTGTAAATGCTAAAAACTTACATGGCTTTACAAAATCTGGATAAATTAGTAGAAGAAAATTCTGACAAGTACTATTAAATTTCAACATACCATTTCTGACTGAGGCAGTTCACAGGTCACAAACTATTAAGAATGGAAAGGATCTTCTGTGGAACTATAGATACATTGCTGTCATGTTTTATAATTTTCTGTAAGATTTTTCATTGACTACTGTTGGGAACAGGGCATTGGTCTAGACAGGCCTTTGGCATGATCCTATATTTTTACTCTTAATTCCTCCATAGTTAATTTACGTATCAGATCATAACCTTTTGTTTGAGCTACTGTTGTTGCTGCTTTGATTGAGAGGGCATCATACAGTTAAAACATGTATCTGTGTTTACCAATGTATGTGTGTTTGCCTTCACTACATTAGATCAGTCTTAGAATGTTTGCTTTTTCCTAAACAAATTTATCATCCCAGTTCGCTAAACTTCTAAATGATCTATAGAGACTTCAATCTGTAATGTACAAATTACACTGATAGAGTGACTGAAGTCAAATGGAGGGTGACTGTGGAAGTCATTAATACTTCCTGAAAGATGGACTTGATGCTATCTCTCAAAAAACCTGCAATAAGATCTGAGCACAACAAATTATCCCTTGATACAAGTACATCTTACTATGCTATTTTGACTTCCTTTTTTTACATGAAATTTCTGAGAAGGTTATGTGTATCTTCCTGAATCTTCTGTCACATTTCTTCTGCGAAAACTGCCTTACTTTATATTTTTCAGCATGGAGACTGCATGATGGTGCGGCAGTGTAACTTTACTTCTTGGCCAGAACATGGAGTCCCTGAAACTACTGCACCAATTATCCATTTTGTAAAACTTATCCGTGCAAGTCGAGCACATGATAACACACCGATGGTAGTTCACTGCAGGTAGGCATATTCACCAAATCATCACTGAGTATCTTATTGTTTCAAGTGCATATTAATGCTCAGGGAAGTTGCCAGGAGAAGAATGAAAACTGAGCACACAGGTATGGTTCTAGTATGCACAGCAGTGAAGGTTTCTCTAGCAGTGCTCCTTAGTCCTTTCTAGGAGGTAAAATGCCAAAATGTGTCTGTTCTTCCATTCATAGAAATTCAACAGTTACCACAAGATACTGCTGGATTCATCTCACTTTTCCTCTTTATCATAAGAAGAGGATTAGCAAGGGACATGTTGATTTTAATTACTTCTATTATGATTATAGCTCTTCTTAAGAAATAAATATTAAAAAATTTATTTAAAATGTACAGGTAATTTCAAAAGGAAGAAACTATTTGGGAGCCACAGAGAATGACAAATAAGAGTAAGAGCTTACATATACCAGATTTCAAGCTTTGATGCCTGTAACCATCTAAAATCTATATTTAGTCTCTTAAATAAATGGTCTGGTGGTTTGAGGTGTTCAGCTGTCATAGTTCACATTGAAGTCATACTCAACACCCTTAAACTGATACTTCAAAGAGTAAGTGTGTGGGGAAGACTGAGTCTTCAGGAAAGTGGTGAGTGTGCCTGCATTTTATATGCAGGTTAATGTTCCCACTGAATGAGTGGGCACTCTCCAAAATAATGATCTGAAAACAGAGGTCAGCAACTGATTCTTTGCCTCATTCTCACTCTGTGTGAGTCTGGAAATGTGTAGAAGGAAAAGGATTTGAAGCCACAGATGGACCCTAATGGTCCAGTTTATCATGTGTGAGAGTTCTTTTTCATTTGTCCTCAGTGTCCTGCAGGTGCCATCCACAATGGGTGATAAAGCCTCATTTTATTTGATATCATTGTCACTGACAGTCTGACATTTTCCTTCACTGAAGGAACCAGAGAGAATGTTACAGAAAAGAACTACATGGTCTTCAAATTTTGAATTAACATTATCTGGGACCCCTCTGCAATGAATCTTGTCCCCTTTTCACAACACAGATATGTGAAGGGGCCAGTATGGGCCAGATACTCCACCTGTGCTCAAATTCCTTATGGTTATAAATGAACATTATGTGTTCTCATATCCAGAAAACTCATTCATTACTTTCTGCTCATTAGATCTTACAGGTTCAAGAGAGTTTTGCTGTACATTTCCTGTTAATCTGAAGTGATTTATATACCAGTTGCAGAGAAGTCCAATAGTGACTTTGAGAAAATTCTGTTAATTTTAAAACCTTTAAATAAAAACAGTAGCTACCAGCATGTCTTGCACACTGTTGTTTTGTCTCAAATGCCAAATGCATCACATAATCCAGGTGTGATTTCACAAAACCTTGTGATTTATTTTTTTTTCTTTGAATTAGTGAGCCTTAGAAAAATCACAGAAGAGCTGTAAGGCCAGCTTTTCACTTATACAGATTTGGGTTTGTTGTATCTCACTTGTCCCATGCATCCCCTTGTAAAATCAATATCAGAATATGGTTCAAATCCAGATTTTGCTTGATCCTTTTCAGCCAGGAGACATACACATGCTCAAAAGTAAATACTGACAAATATTTCATTTTTGTCCAAAGTTTTCTCTTCACAATAAACTTAATTTAGACAGAATATTCTAAGAAAAATATTTTATACTAAAAAAAATAACAAAAAAATATCTATTGTTTGCAGTGCTGGTGTTGGAAGAACAGGTGTTTATATTGCACTTGACCATTTAACCCAACATGTAAATGATCATGATTTTGTGGATATCTATGGACTTGTAGCTGAGTTAAGAAGTGAAAGAATGTGTATGGTACAGAATCTGGTAAGGGGTTTGTATTTATCTATTCTGTTTTCTTGTTGTTAAAAAGTTAGTCAGCTGATCATCTGATCTCCTAAACAACAAGACTAGAAAGCTCATAGCAATCAGCTGTCTAATACACTTTCTACTGAATCCTGCTTCTGTCTGGATTTCAAGCATGTTGCAATTGTATGGTTTGTATCCATTTAAGTATATTTGGCCAGCAAAGTCTTGACAAGTACTGAAAAGAGTTCTGAGATTATTTCAGTTTTAGAACCTAAATCATAATGTCTCAGACTTTGAGAACGTTAAGGTCAAGTTTTGGTTGAATAACAGTTGTTAAAGAAACAATGGATTTGCTCACACACTAATTGATTTGACTTTATTTACTACTTAACCGTATTTTTTTTTTTTTGTATGTATATATAGCATAGTCCTCCAAACTTTTAAATATTCATTTACCTTTGGCCTCATTAATGATTCCTTGATTCTTTTTAAAATGCTTCAGATAAAATAACACATATGGATAGAATTAAGCACAGACTTCAGAGTTTGCAAAATCAAGTCACTGGTAGTTTGGGGGTCTAAAAAGTGCATTTCTGGCAGACTTATTGAATACAGATTAAGTTAGTGATGACCTGCTGGTAAGGAAGACCTCTGCTGTATTTGGAGATCTGGGTTAAAGTGAAGGAGTAATGGCAGAATTTAAAGCTGATCCCAAATGCCCAGTGGAATGGAAATCCAGCTCTGGCATAAGCCTCTCACAGGCCAGATCTAACCTAAGGCTGCTTCCTGAAGCCTTTGAGTCTACAGCATGACTTACCAACTTCTGCATACGGGTGAGCAGTTTCAGGATGAACTTAAACATGACTGATAGATTTAAGCTGATTTTAATGTAAGGAGACTTATTCCATTAGGAATGCAATTCTGCTGTTCTATATCATGGCAGTATATATAAAATGTGTCAGAATAAACAAAGCACGTTTCACCTCTCTTCAGCAACTGCATTTTAGAAGATTTGGTGTGATCCTCTGTCATTCTGTTTCTTGTAAGGTCCTGTCTGATTACCAATTGCTTTCAATTTTTCCTTTTAAAGTCTTGATGCAGCTAAACAATTGCTTTCCTGTGATGATGAATTCTGAGAATACTTTCTTTCGTTGTTGAGTTACACTTTTGACTAGAAATAGAATGTTCTGAAAACAAGGTAAAAGCTGGAAGACAATTTAATGGGAGCATTCCCAAAACAGAGGGGAAAAAAAAATAAAAAAGAAAGAAAGAAAAAAAAAAGAGACATTTGAAAAGATCAGTGTACATTTTTAAAATGTGCATAACTTTTGTGCACTTCTTCATTGGCATATTTTGGCACAGGCTGGGAAAAAGTGTGTCAAAATGCAATAGAAGATGATGGTCTCAGAATTCTGATTTCCAGACGGATCAAGCACTGATCTATACGCTAGCAGGAAAATTCTGAGACTGGTTATTCTCTGTCTCAGTCATTTCTAGGTCATGTTTCCAAGACTAACAAAAGCAGATCAGCAACAAAACTTGCTCTGAGGGAACCAAATCTGGTAGAGCTTTATAGTGGATTCAGTAGTCAAGCTATTTAGACAGTTCTGCTATAAAACACTGTTTAGTAGTCCATGATCCAGATTTTATGTGATCAGCACTGCAGATACAAAGAGAGGTGCAAATCCTTCCCAGAACTCAGTTTAGATATCTCTCAGTCAAACTGTCTGTAAGATCTATGAGTGAAATAGATAAAACCAGCTTGCTCTCAGACCTGTATTTTGTTTAGTTGTAGCTTCAAAATAGTTTTCCTTTTATCACTCTCTGTTGCTGTAGCCAGTGGGCACAGAATGGCCCACACCTGTACCATTAAACACCTCTGCAGTTACCACTGTCTTCACAAGCTCTCTACAGGGAGTGACCCACAGTCTGCAGTAACGTCCAAAACACACCTGGAAATTATTTGAGGTAGTGCTGGTTCATGTGGATCAAAACTATGCAAGGGACTATCCAAACAGTTTGAAGTAGTTCGGATGATCAAGCTCCACCAGCTGGAGATGTACCCAGACACTGCTTAATTCCCTAATGTAGATATAATTACAATATCTTGGTACTCTGCCTTGTGGCCTGTTCATTACCAAGGTCTGTCCTTGGCCTATATGTAAAGTGTGTAACCTAAACATTAGTGAATGTTTTTATTCTTTCTCACACTTCCAGTCTTAAAAAGACTTAAAAATAATTAAGAATGTCATTAATTCTAATGGGGAAAATAACTTGTCACACATACGTTCTCCAGGTATCCTGCTTCACTGTCCCATGGCAAATCCAGAAAGTTTCTCATTGCTACATGCTCACAAGTAGCTGTATGAATGCAAGACATTATGGAGCTGTCAGAGCCTGCCTTCTGAATTGGAATAACCAATCTAAACTGCAGTGAAACTTAAGACTTTCATTCTATAAGTACATATTTGTCCAGTGGATCTATTAAGGTTTATCATCTTGACAAGTCAAGTACAAAGGCCAGTAATGTTGAGCTATTGCTTCAGTAAGCAAGCTATTGAAAATTGTAATGGTACTGTGTACTTCAAGGACCTGTGAAAGTCTGGAGCTGCAACCCTAAAACATATCTGTGTAAGGAAATTTCTCTTATAAATCTGAGACACTTGAACTGAAAACCCGATTACAGTTCTGAAACAAAATAGCAATTATTGAACAGAAAAATTACAGTAATGTATTTACCCATGCAAAAGTCAAGGGACTTAAAGCTATTTTGGTTATCTTCGTCTGTGAAGCTATTTAAAACCCATCTGGACAAGGTCCTGGGTAACGTGCTTTAGTTGACTCAGCTTGAGCAGTGAGAGTTTGCACTACATATCTCAAGATTTCCAAGCTGAACAAATCTGTGATACGGATCATTTTCTGCATCAACACACACAGTACTTCTCCTGTGTGAATATATGCTTAACTTGTTTCTTTTCTATCCGTTTTCATTCTTTTTTTTTTCTTTATTTCATTTTTTACATTGCCTTGTTTTGGTTTTCTCTTTTCATCAATCATTACCCAGAGTTACTTTATGCCCTCAAAAGTGTCAAATTATCTTTAGTTACCTACTCTCTGCATTATAGTCTGCTAAAAAATAATGCTACAGGTCAAAAAGTATCACACAAAAAAAATGTGGTTTATTTTGCTCTTAGCAATGATGTATCATCCTAGAAGACGTAGATTTTGATTTACTTGAACTTTTGCATTTGAGTGCACACTGCTGGTTTTCTTTATGCTAGAGAGAGCAAAATTTTCTTATCTAAATATTACATTCCTGTGGTTCAGTTTCTTCAGTGTGAATCTATTGACAAAAAGTAACAAAATATCTTTTCATAGAAGAAACTTTTAGTTACAATTAGTCCAATTTAATCAATTTTACTGGGTGTGAGGATTAACATGTTTTGACAAATTTTAACACATTATGACTCATAATCAGATCCGGCATATATGGTATGGTCATTGAAGTATTGAGATTGATGGGTTAAACTGCAGTTACTTTGAGAACAACTAGATGTTATACATAAAAGAATTAATTTTTCTTCCAGTCAATTGTCTTTAAATTCACATCTTACAGGCACAATATATTTTTTTGCATCAATGTGTATTGGATCTGTTGACAAGCAAGGGAAGTAGTCAGCCCATATGTTTTGTAAATTATTCAGCACTGCAAAAGATGGACTCTCTGGATGCCATGGAAGGTAAGGAGAGACAGATTGTCTCAAAATCAGTTTTTCATAGCAGGTGCATTGACTTGTCCAGACTAAGAAGCAGAAAAAAAATACTTTGACATGCATTTTTTGGCTTCAGAAGTGTAAATTTCTAGCATTTTGCTGCTCTTTAGTCTCCCTCAGAGTCATAGTGATTGCTCAGACTTTCCACTTTTTTTCCCTGCAAGACTTTTTAAAATTCAATCAAAACAGTACCTGCTATTAGTGGCTATTTGTTTACAAGGTAGGTTAATGTAATGTGTCTGTTTCTTTCGTAGGTGATGTGGAGCTTGAATGGGAAGAAACTACCATGTAAATACTAAAGACTGAATATTAAAGATAATGACATTTTGAAAGTCAAAGTCATATTTTTCTAAGCACAGGGGCCAAAGTGAACTCCCCTATTTTGATGATTAAAACAAACAAATGATTGAAACATCTTTCCTTCTATCAATGTGCCTTCATAAAAATGTGAAAGTATTTTATTCAGATCACTGAGCAGTAACAATCTGGAGTACTTTTGCACAGACTGCACTTCTGGTGTTATATGAATACTGCATTCACTATGCATTTAAATAGAAAGTGTGTTTGAACATATTCCCCCCTTTCCAGTTATCTTTTTAAAAGAAGAAAAAATGAGCCAAATATGATGTAAGAATTTCATATTCCCATCCAGCTTATTTTGGTGTGTATTTGCTGTGTTTTTTTGTGTTTTAGTTTTAAGTAAAAGCTACAGCTCCTTGAATCAATCTTGCTAGATTGATTTCAATGTTGTCATCTCTTGTAGATTAATTCTAGTATCATCACAGTGATCTTTACCTAACTGTAAGTTCTTGTGTTTTGAATCTTTTTTTACGAGTGGCAGCATTTCAGCTCATGATCCTGAACAGCTGAAGAGTCACCTTCTGACATGGGGAGGATTATTTAGCTTTTACACAGCACACAGTAGCTCTTCAGGGACACTTGGGGCTTTTTAAGCTATCTTAAAATCAGTGGGTTGTTTTTTTAAATACACAATGGTGATTGCATATGTTCAGTGCTGAAGAAAGTATTTTACATACCTGTTACTTTTTTAAGCAGATAAAACAAAGTAAAATTATACATTTATTATATATTACAATACATGTTAGATTGACTTGAGTAGTAAAATGTTTATAATTCATTCACATTTCTTGAATATAAGACTGTTCAGCATTTTGGAAGGTTATTCAAAATTTAGTAACAATATATTTTATAACAGAGTTGTCACTCCTACTGATTATCATTATTGGAAATAGATCTGAAGCAGGAATGAGAGAAGCAGGAAGCTCTTATCTGAGAAGCAAAGCAAAGACTGGTAGAGAAAATTAAACTGTGTGCCCTGGTTTTACATAGAAGTGAAAGTATTCAGTTGCTATTTTTGGGGAGAAGGGTTCATTGCTAAGTTTTTCCCTGTGTAAAGAAATGTATCACTCTGAATAATACTAAAGCTGTGACCTTAGTCTGAGATGCAAAATGTAAGGCAAAAAGGCCTGGGAGTTGTCATCTTATCTTCTGCTTAGACAGAAGAAATCCATAGCGTCGTTGAGGCACCAAGCTCAGGGAAGTCAGACAAACCTCTTTAGAACCCCCAAAAGATGTATGTGTGTGGGTGCATTTGTGTGCGCACACTCAGAACAGAATAGCAAGTGAAGAAATCTTTCCACCTTTTAGCTGTAGCCGCCAGGCAGAAAATTCTGTACAGTGTGTAACCTGATACTTCTTCATAAGTACATGACGGTAGGTGTTTGATGTCTTTTTAGAAGCTGGCAAGGATGGTGCAGTGAGGACGCTTTGTAATTTAGCAGGAAGTGCCAAATATCTGAAATGAAAATCAAAAGACAGCATTTAAGGAGGTGGAAATGGTCTGCAGACATATTTTAGGTAATCTGCCTTTCAGGAAGACTGACGGTATTGTAAACATCACCTGTCAAGCTAGAAAGAAAACAATGCCTTTTAAAGCTGGACAGAGGGAGAGAGAGGTGATGTCCACAGCTGTTCAAGTCTCTGGCAAAGCATTTGGTACAGCTCTGGTTTCATTTGGTTCCTATGAAACATGTGTTCTTCATTTATTATACATGTACTTTAAAGTATTCTGACAAATTGCTTATAGGGACTTACAGATGTTTTTCACAATTTGTATTTGTACTTGGTAGCAGTACATGCAGCACTGTGATAAATTGACATTATAGAGTCATAATCTTGTATAATCTTTTTATCTACAATGATGGAATATCTGTATGTGTGTCATTCCTCTTTTGATTGGAGGAAAAAGCTAAGAAGCCTTATGCAACTTACAGATGAACCGCAGAAGTTACAAATGTGCTTAAGTATTTTCTGTTTTATAAATAAAATACTTGACAAAGATTCCTACATCCTCCTTTAGGGGACCTGTCTGTGGTTGAACACTACATTGAGTAGCATTAGTAAGACATTAGAAAATCCAATTCCTTTCTGTAGAGCAAAGCAAAACACTGGAAAGTAATTCCAGCAGTTTATTGTACAATTTGATGTAAACTAGTTGATACACACTACCTTGACACAGTTTGTATTGTCTTTAGGGTAAAATCCAATATTCAGCGTAACTTGTCCACAGCTTATAAGACACATGGTCAGGGAAAGAAGTATCTCCAAACAAGTCTCCCCAAGAACTGTTTTTCAGTATAAATACAGCAGTAGTTCACTGACCTTCTCATGTGCCTGCCAATGATTTACAAGGATGGGGTGAATCTGTGTATCAGGACATTCCCCTAGACCTCTGTTCTGTTGTGAGCAAAGAATTTCCCTGTAGTCTCATTTTCCAGACCTCCTTGCCTCATGCAATGACACCTGTGGTGGTGATACTGACAGAATTGGAGAGCTGGAGGCATGCAGAACTTGTCCAATTGCTATTTTAAGAATAAATAAATGAATAAATATATAAAGCAGCACACCATTTTAATTTTTAATGTTGCCACAATTTTCTACAGAATCCTGGTGCTACTAAAAGAGCAAGAGCGTGCTCTATCAAAATTAAAAAGTGAATGAGTAAAGACTGAAGAAGAATACACAATTTTTATAGGTTGATTATAATTGTATTGAAATTAGGGCATATTAAGTTATTCAGGCAGTTTCTATAGAGATTGATATATCTCCATACATAGAAGAAGCTGTCTCTACATATAAATATTTATAGCCAGTTCTGTTGGATATCTTTAGAAGAGGCTATTGGCATTGCCTTCAAAAACTGATCTGTTCTATTCAGAAAGTAATAGAAAGACATCAGAATGTCACATTCATGTTGAATTTAAAGCACTTTCTTATGCTGTTGAAGGAGTTGTTTTATTGTGTATTCAGACTTGTGCTTTTACTGTATACATGGAGATATTCAGTAATTTAATTTCTTAACATTACATAAAAGATTAGTAATGTGTATTAATCTGAGTAATATCATCTGTGTACTGGTGCAATACACAGTATGCTCATATGCAGCAACTAAGACAACGCAACAAAGAGCAATGAATTGATCGTATTTCATACTGAGGTAACATGACAGTGAGCTTCCCTGGTTGCATACAGCAATTACAAAGTGTCCCAGTTGTGGACATGAATTTGCAGATAGTCAGGACACAAAGCCCTGTGAGGTCTGTGGGCAGAAGAGATTTTTTTTCTGAAAGTATTTTGACAGCAAGTTAAAATAAAACTTGAAAAGTACTTGTTTCAAGGTTCATGTTACATGTAGATTAAGCATTACGCAAGATCATTGTTTATGCATCAAAATAAACAATAAAAACAGATCCAAATTAAGTTTTGTTTTAAGAACTATGAAAATTATCTAGTTAGCTCTCTGGTTTAGGGGATATACATATGGTAATAATGAATTTGGGGTTCCTCATAGTAAAGCTACTGGCCCATTCAGCTGCAAAACATGCAATGCATTCAGTGCAGTAGACTGTAACTGGAAACCATTGACACATAGTGTTGGGCGTATCTTTGTCAGATTTGATTTTAAGGAAATGAGTCAGAAAAATATATTGAAAGGTGATCCATTGTTTCACCACTTTTCCACGACTGTTGTGTCACCACTTAATGTATGGTGGTGAAAAGACAAGTCCTCCCAGTGTCATTCTCCGTGCTATGTTCTGTTTTCTAATACTGTATTGATTGTTTATATGTGACTATATTAGAAGAAATTCTAAATTGTAGTATGTGTCATCTGAATTCAGATACTACCAGCATGATCTACAGGCATACATCATTCTCGGGTAAGGTGTGTTCTTGTCTTCAAACGTTCTCTCTATCCCTTTCCCTGTGAATTGATTTCCAGATGACATCATGGAATGTCAGCTGCATTTTTGCACTGGCTCTTGCCCAGAATGCATTTTCTGCCCCATGTGTGGCTGTGGTTATGAGATATGAGACAAGTGCAAACCTACTTTTGTGCTGATTTCAGAGCTGAACTGTGGTACCAGTTGCATGTTTTTGCAGCACGGGCACTGTATGTAGTTATGAGGGTAAACTGGCTTCCTACCCAGAAGTTCCCCCTACACTGCTATAATAAATTCCAATGTAGATGATAGTACTGGTCATAGTTCAGTGTCAGTTGAAGATAACAAGATGGATCTGATGTTTGATATTTTGCATGGTGATGCTCTTTTCCCAGAAATGTTTCCCAAATGATGCTGAACTAATTACTTATTTTAAATATTTATTCTCACAGATCCCTTATCATGTAGGACCTTTCTCAGATTCCACTATGTAAAGAAAACTGAAAATCAATGGCTTTTCAGTATTGAACGTCAACGTCTATGTTACATTTAACAGATCCCACATCATTAGGCAAAGTTCATGATAAAGAGTTGTGCCTCTGTGTTTCAGTTCAAAGACAACATTGAGGAGGTTTCAGTTATATTTGGATCATCTTACTCTGCTTGTTGATTGGTGTTACCAGGGTGTTCTTTTTGCAGGATGACAGCTGCACCCAGCTATCCACTGTAATCATGAATAAACCATTCTGGCACCCTTTACAGTCAATAATGAGCTGAAGGAAGTTTTACAAGCATGGTCCTGAAATATTTTGCAGGAGATGGAGTTCTGAATGATATAAAAAGAATACTTGGATGCTGGAAACCTAATATGCAACTAAAGCTCTACCATTCACAGTTGCATTCCATGAAGCCTGCTGAGCAGGAAGCATGTCCTAGAATACACAGAGCATGTTTGAGACAACACACACAACCTTTGAGCTGGTTACTGCAAGATACAGGGCACTCTTGCTCACCAGTTAGGGATAACTGCAGATAAAATTTATCCACTTTTAGTTTGAATAATACATTGGTAATTACTTTCTCAGGATCCAGCATATAACAGTTACAGAACCATGCCTTTTCATTTGTCAGTCTTCACAGAATCACAAAATGGTTTGGGTTCGAAGGAACCCTTCAAGGTCATCTAGTCCAAACCCCCTGCAGGGAGCAGGGACATCTGCAACCAGAGCAGGTTGCCCAGAGCCCTGACCAACCTCACCTGGAATAGTTCCAGGGATGGGGCATCTACCACTTTGCTGGGATACCTGGGCCAGGGTTTCACAACCCTCAGTGTAAAAATGTCTTCCTTCTCTCTAGTCTAAAGCTCCCTCTATTTGTTTAAAAGCATCATCCTTTGTCTTAGCACAACAGGCCCTGCTGAAACATTTGTCCCCATCTTTCTGAGAGGCCCCCTTACACGCTGAAATGTCACAATAAGGTCTCTCTAGACCATGTCACTAAGCGCCACATCCAATCTGTCCTTAAACACCACAAGGGATGGTGACTCCACCACCTCCCCGGGCAGTCCATTCCAGTGTCTAATCACCCTTTCCCTGAGGAAGTGCTTTCTAAGATCCAACCTAAACCTCCCCTGGCGCAGCTTCAGGCCATGCCCTCTCATCCTGTCACTAGTTGCCTGGGAGAAGAGCCTGACCCCCACCTGACTACAACTTCCCTTCAGATAGTTGTAGAGAGTGATAAGGTCCCCCCTGAGTCTCCTCTTCTCTAAGCTGAACAACCCCAGCTCCCTCAGCCTCTCCTCATAAGTCTTCTGTTGGGATTCACAATATCTACATTTAACTCATAGAATTCTACCAATTCTCTGTCAGTATTACAGAGGCAATGCACACAGTGTGAATCTGGGCTTGCATATTGTGCACAGAATTCTTAAATGAGCTGCAATAACACCATGGTGCACTCCAGGCATGGACAAGGAATGGACCTGAGGAGACTGGTTGCCTAGTGTGTAATCTTACCGCCATTTGAGAACAAGATAGTTATCTGACAAGGCACTGTCCCAGCCAAAGGAGTCCAGAAAATGTTCCCAGAGTTGACTGAAATTTATATGTGGGATTTTAATCTGAACCTTTTTCTGCTAAGGATAAACAAGAAAATTCAAGGCTAGCATTGTCATCGTTGTCAGCAATTCCTCTTTGCTGCTTAGGTCACCAAGAAGCACAACCTCTCATTTAATTGGTATTAACAGTGACATAAAATTACAAAGACATACTGTCCTCTTCATGATTCATGTTAAAAGTTTTTACACATTTCTCTCCTTTGTATCTTTTGTTTTTCTCTCTTTCAGAAGGGGAATTTGGAAATACTGACTTTTTAATGGTTACAGGTTGTGTTAGGAAAATTCTGAGATGTCCTGGTGAAACAGCCATAAGGAGGGTGCTTTGATAAAAAATGTTCTAATAATAATGGGCATATAATTGCAATTCCTCAAAAATATTCCTACCTCCTGTGGGGTGGCCATTATTGTAAGAACATGTCTACAAAACATACTGTACACTAAGAATGTGACTGAATGCTCAAGAGGCAACTACATGTATCACTTCATGGTTTTCCCATTCTTTTTGCCCTTCCAATTCTTCTTGTTCTTTACTGCACTCCTAAGCAGATTCTGGGGACATATCATGTTGCTGGTTAATGGAGATCAATTGTGCCAGCTATGCTAACTCTGTACAAAAATTAACAAGACAAACATTCCTCTCCTCTGCTTGCTCTGAAACTGAAAGAGATCCCTGACATCACTACCAGAGCCAACTGGCAGTCAGAGAAAGATGGTCCTGTGCTAGTGTGGGAGAAAATCTGTGCTTAGTTCCAAGTTTTCACAAAGTTTGCATGTCTGAAACAAATCACTTAATTGCTGTGTATCACCAAAAAAAAAAAAAAAAAAAAAAAAAAAAAAAGGTATTAAACCTTTTTTTTCCTGACATTTCTTTTTCCTTTTTTTTTTTACTTTGAAGTGCTTTTTTGAAAGCACTATCTCCTAAAATATCTTTGCATGATTCCTATACTGTCAAAATAGTAAATTCTTTCTCCTACCAACATCATCCCAAAACAAATGGCCACTAGATTGTCAAGAACCACTATGTACAGCATCACCGCCACACAGTGCTCATGCTTTGCTTTGCCTTCATCATCCCTTCAGTTTTCTCATCTTGACAGTAAAGAACTAGTGGTAGGCAGTGGTCCTCAATTAGCTGAGAGCATTTGCAGAGAACTTCTTCTTTCTGGAAAGGTTCCAAATGTGCACCCTGGGAGCACAGCAGGTGATTGTCACAAAAAGCATCTTCCTTCTTATTCAGTCTTTGAACTAAAATCTCCTGACTCTGGATCTGAAATAGCAGGAAAATGACAAGAATTAATTTAAGATGCTGACATTTTTTCTAACTTGTGATCACTGTTATGATATACCACATCCACACATCCATTATCATGCGCACACACACACAAGCAGATACTCAAGCTCTTGGAAGTAAAGGCACATTTAAGTCAGTCAGTTCAGGTGTGACTGGCATGCTTCAGGTTAACAAAGGGAAGTATAGCTAGGATTAAAAACCATGGCCATTAAGTCTTGATCTATAGAAATAATTGTTTCTGATATTTTTGTTGTTGTTGTTAAATTAATTTGTCAGTGGTCAGCTTGAAGCTTTCTTTTTCTGAATGTGGACTAGAACAAGTGGCAAGTTTCTCAAATGGAGCTGTGAAATACTTTGGGCTGTTGTATTAAGTGGTTCTCCAAAACTAGGAAAAATGTTCAGCAGGGTCTTGTAAGGACACTTTATGAAATATAAAATTTCTACAACAGCTGAATGAAGTAGAATGCTTTCATTGAGAGAAAACTAATGAACAAGTGTCAAAATGGACAGTTGCTGTCAATTCCAGAAGGATTTAAAACTTAGACATGAGCTTGAAGAAACCATGTTAACAGAGGAAATATCTGTATGAAAAGAACCTTGTACTTAACAAAAATCCATTGTGAACAACATGTTTGACACAACATGTATTAAAATGCTTAGGAGAAAATAATAGTGTATTAAGTATAGAAATACTATATTCCAGTGATATTCAACATAATATGATGGTTTTTCCTTTTTCCCAAGTAAGAAATTCCAAACATAAGTCAGAGTTCATTATTTTGATGAACTTTGGTAAAAAGCTCATCTTTCCAAAGAGGCAAATATGTGAGAAAGTCTTTACGGTTTTATTTCTAAGAGATTACAAAACAAATGGAAAAAGATTTTCTATTACTATTTTAAAGCAATTCTTTATGATCTATATAGAATATTTTCAATCACATTTAGGAAATCAAGAGGCTATATACTATAGAAGAACTGTGTAGTTCTTAGAGAAGGACTGCAAAAATTTTAGGCTTTCTATTTCATCAGAGGCTAGCCTTGTGTTGAGCACAGCTTGCACACCATTCAAATAAAGTTTCCATGCCAAAGAAGTATCACATGACTGGCAATGAAGGTCTGTTGGCATTGCTGGGTAATCCAAACCCCTGCCTCTGGGAGGAAGTGAGCCAGTGGAAGCAGTTGAGGCCAACATTTTCAAAATAGCCCGGACACTCAGCCCAGTCCTGTTTCACAAGGGAACAGTGAGATCACAGGGCAATCAATGCCACCTCCTGCATGCGAGCCTTTCCAAATGTGCACACCCCTCCTGCTTGTCTGTATACGGAAACACTGGTGGCTCTTGGGCACAGGAAGTTTTCAGTATACAGATCAGACAAGTTACAACCCACTCCGTATTCCATGGAGCTCTTTTGTGTGTGAAGTTCTGATTTTTTGTTTTTGTTTTTGTCTGAAGGTCTAAGAGAGAGTTATTGAAAATGGAGTAATGACATAAAATAGGAGATGGTTTGTGCTAGAGAATTTCAAGGATGTTTAAGTGTTACAGAGCTTAATTCTTGAACATCCCACTGTTCATCAGAATCCTTAGCTGACAAATAAATGCCCAAACTCAAAGCACATAGAAAAGCAGCCATGTAACAAAGGCACTCTTAGAAATTATGAATGGGACTGAGGAGACAAAAAGCACTGGTGATGCAGATAAAAGGTGGTAAAGTGTACATGCCCACACAGCTCTACTATTGCTGCAGCCGCTTGCTAGAGAATCATCATCTAATTATGGTTTAATTGTTGTCTAGTTCAACTGGAATTGCCAATTCTGATTTCCCCTTCTAAAGAGAATCCATGAGTATATATTTAGGCTTGAATTTTAAGCACTCAAATAATATGTAGGAGACACTGATTTACTGTTGTCCTCTGCTTGATTCAGAACAGGAATCTGTTTATCCTTGTTTATCATATCTCAGGCAAATATGCTTATCCCCAGGCTAAGGCTCCCGGAGAATCACATGTGCATTGTCTGTCTTGCCCCAGGAGTGCCATTTTCAATAATATTCAAACAGTCATTCAGAAAGGGATGTAGCCTGAGGGGGGCAGGCTCTCACATGAAATGTGGAAGGCAGCTGCTTAAACACTCAAGTACAGTATTAAAAATATATTACAGGAGCCTGGCTGTCTGTCCTCCCTCCCTGCAGGAGCTCTGATACCTGGACTGCCTTTCTTTTTCTGTCCTTAATTCTTGTCAGTTATCCCAAACAAAGTAGAATTTTTTCTTATAGGGAACAATGACAGGACATTTTATAGCAAAATAAGGCAAAAAATGGAATCCTAGGAAGTCACATAGTCTGTTGTATTTTTGCCTGAAAGCTACATCACTCCTAACAGAGGTTTACTGCTCTGCAACTAAGCTAGTTTCCTTCCATCAGGAGACTTGCCTAAATCTGCCTTGTTATAATGAATTTCATGTGTTGTTTTTCTACCCACACTATCACCAGCATCAGTTTATGCTGTTCCTTTTTGCAGAAACTGTTTACTGTTTCCTTGATCACTGACAACACTTTCTCTTGATTTTGCTATTCTCCAACACATTCATTCAACATTTCCTCAGACAATGCTTCTAAGCCGCTCATCATTCTTGTTTGCATTCTGTTTCCTCTAGTTGTACCAACTGTATATATTTTGAGATGCGGTGCCTGAAAATGGGCACAAAATTGCAGCTGAAGTCTTACCAGCCTCAAATATGATGGAAAAAGTACCTCATGTGCCTCCTTCCGGTTTGTATGATCTAGTGGGATGTGTGGGGGTTTTTATCAATAGCATGGTATATGTTCATTTTATGATTCACTGTAACCATCGGTTTCTTTCTTGTGTAGAATTGCCACCTACCTAGTTAGTTTATATTTCTGTAGTGACCTGGCTTACCTAAGTGCTCATTTGTGCCCTTGTCTTCAGACTGAAACCTATTAAAGACCATACTTCTGATTCATCAAAATCAGTTTGAAATCTAATCATGTCCTCCAACAAGCTGATACTTCATACCACCTCCATCATAGATGTAAACTCAATGGGCATATTCTCTATTCCATCATCCAAGTTATTAACTAAAACATGAGTTCCCAGAGGAGAACCCTGGGAAGTCCCTCACTGGAGAGTTCTTCTTTGATGAGCTTCCAAGGAGTTGAATACCCATAGGAGTTTCATTTTCCTAGTCTTTATATGAGGATGTCATGTGAAACTGTATAAGAAAAATTAATTAAAATCAAGGAAGTGACTTTCCCTTATCCCATAAACCACAAGAAATATTCTCCTGTTATGGCACAACAATAAATTGGTTTGTCACAGCTTAGTCTTGAAGATTTTTTTAACAGGAACAAGACCACTTTATGTTGGCATGATTCACCCCTTTGTATTCTACCAGGTGCACACAAATATTGCACGATTTTCCAGCATTTTCACAGAAACTTAGGTTGAACTCCTCATCTACAAGTCTCTCTTTCCTTCTGTTAAAGAATGTGCATTACACTTGTTCATCTATAGTCTTCTGCCATCTCTCTCATCCCCCAAAGATAACTCAAAGGTATCAGGAAATGTTACTGAGATCAGTGCAGCCAATTCTGTAAGTATACTGAGGCAAAAGCAGTTTTAACACATTAATTAATCTAATTATTTTACTTCTTGGTTTTCCTGTCCCATCCTGACTCCTCCTTTTGTTACTATTGCTAATAATTTTGTTAACTAACTAAATGCACTTTGGCTTTTAATTGCAATTTGAATTGACAGAGGCTTTAAGCACAGCATCATCTGTTAATGGCTTTCTCTCTGTTCAGAGTCCCATAGCTCCTTATGCCTTTTGGTAGTGATTTCTTGCTTTGTCCTTTGCCTTTCTGATGTTGTCCTAACATGTCTATGCTAGCCTTTCTTTCCCAGCTTTAGTTCTGTCTTCCTTTTTTTTTTTTTTCTTCTATATTGTTTATGACTGTTCTTCCTCAGCTTTAGAGCAGAATATGAGAGTAATTTAGACTGGAAAGGACCTGTGGAGGTCATCTAGCCCAGGGCCAACTTCAAAGTTTTATCAGGTTACTCAGGGTCTTGCTCTGTCAAGACTGCCATTTTTCTTGTAGTTTCACTAAGAGGTAGTTTACAGTCTTAACAAGAATGACATTCTAGTAAGTCCTGAACTACTACATAAAATACCCCTGGCTAAACTGAGTTCTGTGTTCAATCTAGAAAGTGTGTTCAGAGTCCATCTGTTCTAGGTCCTATCAATGCCAGGCAGAAGCATGTTTAAAATAATGCACCTAGCTGCTCTGCTGTGCCAGCAGTGAATTTCTACATACATCCAGAAGATGATATTTAGATACCTCTGAAAATTTACTGAAGAAAAACATGGCACATACACTCTTCAGACATCTCTAAGGTTTTGCAGTAAGGTCTAGAAGTCTACATTGTGGATTTAGGCAGCGAAAGTGGTGCACAGGAACATAAGTCCCATGTGGAATCGGGTCCTCGATGACATTACTGCTAATTGACATGTGCTAACCTATGTGTTTCCTGATGTCTCTTGGCAGCTCTGAGACACTTCTCATGGTTAGTCCGAGAAGGATTATCTATCTGGGTTTCCCTTCACTGGCCTGTCCTTTGGGACCTGATCCTGCAAGTACTATCAGATGTAAGTAATTACAAAAAATACTTTGGGAGGTGAGACACTATTGGGTTGTTCAGAAAGGGATTAGACGAATTCATGGGCAACATGTCTGTAAACAGATACTAACAGAACTAGGCGGGGATGTGCCCTATAACTTCCCAGCTCAGAGAGTTCTTGATACTGAGGAAGTACAAAGGGAATGGATGAGCAGAAGCGGTCAGGCTCATATACACTTTCTAAATGGAATATTCTTCTAGCTGTACTACTGGGCCAACCCACCAGGGAAATTCTCACATATTATATATTTCTTGTATATGACTTTTTTTTTTCCACTGTATTAAAAGTTGGAAGAGTGACTTACACTAATTCATTAACTACATCACTAAGCTTACTGTGTCAAAGAACAAGTATGTGGATGATGGACATAGACTACATATAAGACAGGTCTCATGACTCAGATAATTGTTGAAGGAAGCCATTTGGTTCAGCTCAATGGTTTCTATCACACAGGAATTCTTATGACAAAAAGCAATGCAAGGATGTCTGAGACCAACCCAGTCTGTTCCTGCCCATATCTGCATTGCCTCAGTTCCAACAGAGTTAAGATCACAGAGATGTGAACTAAGATGCCATCTTGCTGAATTGGTGGTAATAAACTGGACAAGGGGAGGTATGCAAGATAATGAGAACTTGACAAGTCTCACGAAATCTCTTCAAGAATATCTGCAGTGCATTTCTGGTTGTCTTCACCATAGGTCGGCACAAATGCTTGTTGGGATCAGCACTGTGAAAGGACAGCTCAGATGAAAAATCTCTTCGTATAACTTGGACTCATCAGACACAAATTAATTCTATTGTCTGATACTATTAAATTGCAAGCAAATGATGAATAATTCATGTTACTACCTCAGATTATTTGTGATGAAAATAATCTCAAGGTATTTCAAACCAAAAGCTAGCACAGTCAGAAAGCTAATTCCTTGCAAGGTCCTGGTAGATGATAAGACCATTCTAGATCATGGCTTACTCGGAAATTTTGGGTCTCTTGAAAAGTCACCTTAAGTAGTTTGACTAACTTTAGTCTTATTTACAGCTCTCTATATACTGGTGTCAGTTTGAGTTACAGGCATGGCTGCTGGTCTGTGCAGGCATTTCTTGAATGTGCTGTTTGTAAGATGACTCAGTGACTTTTTTAAGAAATAAAACCATAGTTATAATTTCTTTTTTATTAGATAGCTCATGTTGGTGAAGAAAAAATTGTTTGATCACTTCAGGCAGTTTCTCTACTGATCATCAAATTCTTGCTTGAATTTCAGTTCAGGGACATTGTGAGCGCACATTTATCTTCTGTCAGAGAATGTCATACATCTCAAGAAAGTGACATTACTTTTTTCCAGTCTCATATTTTCTCCTCTTACTTCAGATACATGACTTTTTGAGCAGCTTAAATTTCCCCAAAACACTAAGCATGTTCACTGCTAATTGGACCCAGCATCAGGACATAAATTCCTGGAACCATGGAAGCATCAAATCTAAAACGACTGACTGAGAAGGCTCCCCAGTGAGAGGTGCTAATCTGAGTATTTGTAGACTCTTTATTGGTTTTAAACTGTTGCTGCTGCCTGTGTAAAACAAATTTCTGCAAAGACATCCTCTACCTGGAAAGACAGCTAAATATACACAGCCAGAAGGCATTGATGTGGCTTGAGTGTACTCACACACTACCTTTCAGTCAATATAATGAATAATACAGTTTTAGCAATGGTGCCAGTTGTGTGAGCTTTTAATAACTCCTTGTTCCATTAAATGCTCAGGCCTAGCATCAGCTGATGGGAGACATGCACACACAGGCCCCAAATCTTTCTGCAAATTTTCTTGACTTTTAGATCCAAAAGGAGCAACACTGATAATCCAGAACCTTCAGAGGACTCTCTTATCCAAAATCAGTTTTAAATAGTTAACAATTAGCTGGCAATCTTTCTTAGTAATTCTTCACTAATGACACTGGTGTCTTGGATGCTAGTTTCTATTTCATTTTTGATAATGAAAAGTGTTTTCCTTTAAAAGATCTGTAGAAAAAGTCATGTTAGGTTTCTCATAATGTCAGTTTCTTTGCCATAATGTCCTTGAAGGTTAGTCAATTGTGCAGGATGGACCTTGAAGTTTGAAAGATGATAAAAGATTGAATCTTCAGGGACAATCAGCATCAGAGACAACTTCTTTCTCACCCATTTAACTGCTAATGATCATTCTTGTAAACATTTCAGAGCCTTTATATTCTTCACTCTGTACCTTCCAAATACGACAAATTTGCTTTATCCTCTGGTTAAATAATTTGATACTTTCAGATGAGAAACTTTGTTAGATGTGAACACAGGAGACAGGATGTGTGGTGGAGTTTTGTCTTTAAACAAGCAACAACAATGAATGGGTTGTTGCATAGTACGGGCACACTGAAATTTATAACCTTGTAGACAGTGGTTATCTCCAGGAACAGGAAAGCAGGATGTCTCAAGGCATCTGAGCATGCTGAACAGACAAGAAACGGTTTTGTGGCAAGAATAAGAATTTTAGGCTTTAGGTCACTAAAAGAACACAGTGAGGAAGAAGAGAAGATGAAGTAAATGACCACCAGAGGTCACGAAAGACCACCGGAGGGAGAAAAGACCCTAACCAAAATGTTATTACACATGCTTGGACTATGTAAATGAATTCCAGGAATCCATTAGCATAAGACTGCCTTTCCTAAGAAATATAATTAATATGTATATTTAGCCTGCATATAAACTGTGTACCTAGCTTGCATCGGTACGCACGTTTGGAGGAGTGATCCCCTGTGTGTTCAGTGCTGCAAAATAATGAATGCCCGCTTAATAACTTCGGTAATTGAGGTTTTGACTGCTTCAGATGAGTCTGTTTCATACTGTTCAGTGGGATCAACTGACCTTGTCAGAATACAACTCAGAATCTTTAAATTTATACAAACATCACTGATGCTGTCCTCCGTGACCGAAAAAGAAATGTGGATGATTTTGTATTGTCCAGTGAATGTTAATGTGGTTGAGTTTGTAGTGTTTGCATCAATGACTTTATCAGTGATAGTCATATTCCTGATTATGATGACCAGTTTGATTACTTCTTTTCCTGTAGTATTCAAACCAGTAATCTGTTCTGAAGCACAAATTCTGTCTTGTATATCTTTTACTTAATTCAACAGATCCTGGTTTCTCAAAGCCAGACATGGTTTACTGATGACATCCATGTGAATGCAAGAAGAAAGTAATCTGTGATTAGACTTGCACCTGGAAGACTGCCTCCCTGCCTTGAGCACAACTGGTCTCATTAACTCTGATCACTACTGAATTTGCAACTTGCTAATTAACATAGCTGCAAGTAATCACTTCTGAAGGAAAAGAAATATAAAGTGCATTATATGAACTGGTAAATGCCGTGCTTGAACTCATCTGTTTCTAACTCCTCCCTTTTCATATACCGTCCAGTTTCAGAAACCACCTGCAGACGTTACTGAAAAGCTATTGCTTTCCCACTGTGGCTGTTCCAGGCTGAAGGCAATAGTTATAATACAAAGTTTTCACTACTAACTGTAGTCTCATAAAATTATATTTATAAACTATAATTAGTCACCTCATTTAAACACCAAGTTTTTTTAGAAGTCCAAAGCAGTCCGTAGCTCCCATTGAACAGAATGTGACTAGGCTACTATTTTATTTGTGCCACATACTAATGGCATGTTCAAGAGACCATGTTACAACATCTAGACCCCAGTGTACCTGAAGAATACATTTTTAAGCCTTCAGGAATCTCAAAGCAAGTGAAATCTTAGTAAAGAAACATGTAGAAGTTATTATGTAAAATCATGTTAAATGAACAGAACAGTGAAGGTGGAGGAGTACAATATAGACATATATCTTGCACTGACAGATCACAGGTAACCAACCTTGTTCACAAGTATGTACATTAAATGACACACAGCCAATTAAGAGTGACTTTCACAGCCTAAAACAGTTTTGCAGCTGTGCAACAGGTTTAGATAACAACATGATAAAATATATATTGGATTCAAGGTCATTATTTCTATTTAATACAGAGCAAATTTCTTTCCAGAAGACTTTATCTCAGTGACTTCTATTTTCCAAAAGCAGCAGCTATTTTCCTTTTGAAATCCCATGTAGATAAGGTACCTGGGGATTCTGTATCAACATTTCCTGTAGTACCAGATGTATTATACAGAATTTATTTTTTAGGTTTGAAGGTGATTCAGGCTGCCATGTTTGAAGGATCACACAAGTATAACTGAAGGGGTTGGGAAGAAACTTCACCATTGAAACCTCTTCAGAGCATCGTGTATCTTCCACTGAAGCATCTGATATTGGCCTTCTTCAGAAAATACAGTTTTCAGATTTGATGGACAGCAGTATGGCACCTTGAGAACTTCATCCCTATATTTGATGGAAGATAAAACTTTAAGGACGTTCTCAGCAGAAAGGGGTAGAAATACATTTATGTTTCAATTATTAGAAGATTCCAGCAGATGCAGGAGACTGTAGGGGATGCAAAAAGGCCCCAAAATGCACCAACAAGTGTACCAGTCCAAACCAAGTGCAGATGGTAAGAAGAAGTTAGAATGAGTAATGTAAACATTTGAAGATGAGTGTATTCTTAAGGTATAAAGAAAGGTAAATCTCTAAAAACACTTTTTTTCTTGCTATAACACAGAAAGAGAGGGAGAAAATAGAAAATGTCATCAAGAATGAATACGTAAACATCCACCACCCCCCCTTATTGTTTTTAGTAAAGCCCAGTAAAGCCCAAGGATCGTGAATATATAGCAATCAAATGACTTGTAAGAAGCTCCACAGAGAAAGGAATCTGAATGATGCTTGGAAAGGGAATGGTCACATATCAGACTACCCAAACTACATGTTGTGAACATTATATTCAAATCAGTCAGGAATGTATTTATGGAAATTAAGATGGTGCATACATGCTTTTCAAAGCTGAGACTGACTCAGCAAAGCTAATCATTGCACTTAAGGAAGAACCTGGAGAAGAATGCTTAGGATATAGCAATTATTTCTGCTAAAGTAGAAAATGTGACAGGACAGCAAAACCAACATTATCATATATTGTAAAATATTGATGGCATCCCACTCAAAGGATCTCAAGCAAGTCATAAGAAAGTACATGACACAAGCTTTGTAGGATAAGTTAAGAAAAATGTAAGGTGTGGAAAGCAAGATTTAAAGATGACACATGGAGAAATAAGCCTTGAAGTAAAAATCACGATGAAATCAACATTTCTTCAAAATTATGAGCTAAATTGTTGTGCCCAAAGGCAGAATAATACTGAACATAAAATGAACAGAGTTTGAAGTTACAGACAACAAAGAAAATATATAAAATCTCATGAGGAACAGGGAATTCTACAGGGTTATGACACGATTGCTTTACTTCCAATATTGTAGTTATATTTTGGCAACAGTAGTACCTCAGGAGATTCCCATTTCAGTTGTTTCTGCATTTTAAATCCACATGAAATAATTGAGAAATAAATTAATGCAGCACTAGGAAATAAGACAAGACCAAGTAATGTCTGCATTTGACTACAGCTTTTTAACTATTTCAATCATCTGATGTTACATATCAATAATCAAACAGCTCATTAAACTGACACACCCATATGTCAGAGAGAACACCAGGAAAACAAAAGAATGTTTGGCAATGGATGATGAAACAGCTGAATACAATTTATGTATTAAAAAAAAGTGATCATTCAGCATAATCATTTCATGGCTTTGTGTTATCCCGTTTTAAACAATCCCAATGTTACTGCTAAGGAGGGAGTTGTCTACATCCATTATCTTCACAGCTTCCATGTTCAAGCCACCATCATCCCAGCTTTCCATGAAGATTCATGGCTCTGCAAAAATCCCATGTGAGCCCCAGAAAAATAAGCTGTCATTGTTCCACAGTATGAGCACTAAGCTCACTTGCTGACCATGAACAGCAGAGATGTGAGTGTTGGATGCAGGAACTAGCTTTCCACGCACCCCTTCCTTTTACTTGGAGAATTAAAATGAGCATTTACTTTAACTAGTATTACCAACTATGTTTTAACTATTACACTTCTGACTGAGATGAGGTTTAGATATCACAGTCATCATGTTCTGAAACTACTTAGTGTGTAAATGGCACTCTATGCTTCCAACAGTTTGCAGTGTGAACAGACAAACAAATATATGACTGCAAAAGTGGCCTTTCATGTAATTATAAAAAATGTGATGGCAAAAATGTTATCGTATACCACATGATGTGTCTTGTACTCGTGTCACATTTCATGTCCCCCACTTCTTGCCTAACCACAACTAGAAGGCATCTGTCATTATTACTACCTTTCTTCCTAAAGGAATGCCTCCTTGTGGATAGAACCATGGAAAATGCTTGTCCCAGCCAGCAACAACGCAATGGGCCTCCGGTTTCTGATTGGCACTACCTCCTCCCCAGGAAAACGTCTTGTAGTAAAATAAATGTGTTTGTGCAGTGGTGACTATTTGTCACTGTAGACCCTGACACAGGCATTAAAGCATCTGCCATTTAGAACTGTGTCTCATAACTGCCCAACATGAGAGCTGTAATGAAATCCTACCTTACCATATTGAACTAGAGAACTCTGTTTAGTTAGCAAGGTTGCACGTCTCATATACTAACAGGGCTGTAACTGATATGAACACTAAAGTCCATATCCAATCAAAGGAAAACAGCAGTAATTTGGAACAACTATCCAGCCAAGGCCTCTGTTTATAAGAATTTGTAAATCTTCCCCTACCAAGACCATAAAATTATATGAAGTTTTCTTTTCCAGGTTTCTACCTTTCTGTCTTCCTAGCTTCAGAGCATATACCCCATTCACCACTCCACTTGCCAAACCTGCATTTGAGGGATGGTTGCTCCCACATGCTTTTAAATTCTCTGAAATGGCACATATTTTACTCAAGCAGTGGCATGCACAGTACCCTCACTTCCTCTAGTCAGTTCCTAAATCTCCTGTGAGAGTGCATGGCAATGTGGATAAGCAAATAATTTCCTTGGATGGGAAGAATTTGAATAGTGTCAAGTAAACAACAGTCTAGGTAAGCAAAAGTCAGGTGCTAGTCTAACAACATATATAAATGAAGAATTAAAGCTAGTCTGTGTTACCCTGCAGACTTTTGTGAAATGCAAATATTTTACAGTGAGAAGAGAAAATGAATTTAAGCTAAGAAGTGTTCCTACATGCCACAAGCCATGAAGGTCCATATGCCTTGTTCCAGCAGCAAGAATTATGCTTCCATAAATGTTAATGTAGTTATTTTCCTTAAATTTCCCATAGGTCATTGACAACATAAGAAATACTGGTCCCCCCTAGAGTGTCCACTGCCCAGACTTTCAAGAAAATTAATGGAAAATCTCTAATTTCTGTTCATCAAACACATCTGTAATTAGTTGTCGATTCGGGGATAAATAAATGTTCTTTACCAGACTACCTAACTTTTGTGCACCAGCTTTCCCCTTACAGTTTCCACATCTCTCAGACATTTCAAACATCTTCAGAAAGTAAAGATATCTTATTCCTTCCCATATGCTTAAAATTTCCTTCTGAATGGAAATGAGAAGTGAAGCATCTCATCTGCCTTAGCTTTTGCAGTCTTTGGCATATTTTCAGCAGAAAATCTCATAGCACAGCAACATGTCGAAGTTTTCTCTAGTTCTTCCCAAAGAACTGTGACTATGAATACATTAGCAGATAATATAGGTGCATCAGGAGCAGATCTGTAGAAACCGACAGTGCTGAAGACCTAGCCTTCCACGTTAGTTTCTTCTGAACATAACCCAGATGACACACTCTGACAGCACCCTATAATAAGTATCAAAAGTGCAGTAAGTGGAAGCTATTCAGAAATTTTCTCTGCAAGGGCATTCCTGACAAATTAAAATGAGAATGTAAATACATCCTGTGTGAGTGAGTGCACCTCTTGACACATGAGGAGAAATGACAATCAACCCTCTAACAGCTTAGACTGGTGTCCCAACTATGTAACATATGGGTTACAGTGACAACAAAACATGCACATTAACATAAGTCCCCAATTGTGCCACCTACCTTTACCTGAATACTCTACCAAACTCAGGTGAGAATGTCTTCTGTGTGAATTGGAATTGACAGAGAACAGGGCAGGATTAAGAGCCTAGACTTCTTCTGTAGCAAAGAGACTGTAAAATGATACTCTAAGTGGTTACCTTGAGGCAATAATGTGGACAGTGTATGATTTTTTTCTGTTGAGAAATTAGATGGAAAATGCTAAGATTGTAAAAGGTGTATTGTTCTGTGAAAAAAAAAAATAAAGGATGTTAGAAACACCAGTAGAAGCTATCAAGCCAAATGTCAGAAAACCTTGGTGAAACACAATTTTTGAAGAATATAAAATATTTGAAAAAGACAGAAATAAAGGCAGAAGAACAGTATTATCTATTGACAATAAAATACATTGAAAGTTTCTGCTAAGAAAGGTGCTATTGAACCTGATTGTAAAAGGTAAAAGAGGAGTGGGAATGTGAACAGAGAAATTTCCATATCTGGAGTGTGAATCTCAGTATGCCCACAGCTGGACCTACACTGATAATCTGCACTTCAGAAATCTGCAGGAAGCAACTTAAGAATCTTTACCTGGCAGCCACGCTCTCAAATCAAGGGAGGCATTATTTGAGTAGAATAGGGCTATAACAAAGACAGGTTGAAAATTTCACCTTCACCTAGGTGCTCTTTCAGAGTGTCACATCAGAGGGGATATGCCTGATGCCACCGCAAAGAAGTGTCAAACAGATCACAGCTTAAAAATATGCAATGCCCATGGCTGGACACAACCACAATTATCCAGAAAAGTTTATGTAGAAAAGTGAATTTGGAGGCATCAAAGTTCTAGAGATCAGCTGTGACTTAAAATGCAGTTAATCTTCCTTGGATTTGGGTCATCCTGACCACTTACTGAATTTACCACTCACTGACTTACTGACATATTCTTTGGTAGGTTAACAGACCTTGTAGACCAGTGAAATACAGTACATCTCGTATTTCACTTATGTACATATACTGAAAGTACATTTTCAGTAGAGTACCACAGTATTCTGGTGGAAGCAGTAACAACTGAATAAAGAACTGGCTTCACAGACTGAAGTTACTAGTGGAGTTCAGCAATGATGCTCCTTCTAATTCTGTCCAGTTGTTCTTTTTCGTGTGCCTTTACTTCTTCCTCTTATGTCTTTGTGCTTATATCTAACATGATCTGGAATGCAAGGCATGAAGAGAAAAAGGACCAGCACCAACCTTTGAATCCTCCACTTGATTCACTTTTGTAATGAAGAACATCAAGGACATTTTGTTCAGTTATGGGAATGGAATGGAATGGAATGGAATGGAATGGAATGGAATGGAAGATGCGAAGTGGTGACTACAGCAAAACTCAAGTTGTTTATGTGATGGATAAATTCGCTGACTTCATTCAAATTAAAATTTAGTTACAGTTAATACAAGTTTTGATCCATAAAGGGATAACTATGGCATTATTGTGTGAAACCAAATATGTTTACTCTAGCATTAAGTGCTGGAAAAAAATGAACTTCTCATTTTGTTTCCTGTTAATAAATAAATAAATAAAGCTGTTGACAGCAGAAGAAGCATCTGGCTCCTAAACTTCCAGCCACTCAGGTCCCTAAGTCCAGTTAAAACTCTTGAAAGGACAACAATTTAATAGTGTTATTTCTCCCTTAAACTAAGTTTTCATTTGTGCACCTTACCAGCAGATTGATCTCACCTATGCTTTATTCCAAACATTCTCAGAAAAGTAGTGAAGAAATAAAGATTAAAAGAAAAAATGACTGTAGTAAATGTGAAAATGTTTTAAGTAATCAACAGACTTAAGATTTTTCTTTTCTTTTTTATTACTACCACCACTAATGGTATGGTACAAACAGCCCTGTGGGACTCCAAAGTATGTAATGCCAAGGAGTGTCTCCTCCCTGGATAGTCAGCAAATTAAATGAGAAACACGAGTGATGGGTAAAGGTCAACATTATATCCCTTTTTAAAGGTAGAAAATTAAATCACGGGGATATTAAGGGACAGGTCAAAGTCAAAACAGAAAGCAAGTTGCAGAGGATGGAAACTAAGAAACTGTTGCTTATGTTCAGCTCCTTAATTGCAAGATTACACTTCCATTAATCTGAAGAAGAAAAAAACCCTCAGTGCTAGAATAGTAATATCAAAATTAGTTTCACTGAGAACAGTCTGGATTTCTGTCTCATCCAAAACTGGATATTGCTGTGCCACATTAAAGCAGAAACGAGATCCATTCTAATAATACTGATTTAGTCAAAACAAAATCACAACTACTCGGTAAGATTTCTGAAAATTGGTTTGCAGTCAGTTTTGGAGAAATGGTCAAGTAAATGATCAATTGCACTGTACATTTAAGAAACGAACAAAAATGCCATAGTTTCTTTCAAAAAGAATGAAGGTGGAAGCTACATTTGTGAGATATTGTGGTATTTCAGGAGCTTCACTCTTCATATATTATCACGAGTTTCTATGAAAAAGCACACACATCTATGCGTATACATGTGTACACACACAGAAATACACTTACCTATTCACATAAATATTCTAGTGTGTGTGTCTTTAATATGGACACATATATATGCACATACACCTACATTTACATAAACAGAGAGAAATTACATGGGATTAATGAACGCAAGGCATTCTAGAGAAAGAGGCAAAGAGGCTATTTTCCCATACCTTCTGTTTCTTGATCTGAGTGAAACCTAGGCATGATGTGACATTACAGTCTACACTAACAGAGTGATCACAAGCTCCGTTTCTTTTTCAGGGGCTACAAAGCTCTATATACATTGCCAGGCCCAAGGGATTAAACTGCAGTTACACCATATGCCTGGGCTTTGACTGTCCTAAACACTGTCAAGGACAGGGGTGTACAGAAAGCCCCAACAGACTTGAGTCACCTGGAATCACTCTTGTCACCTCATGGGTGACATGGGAAAGTTCAAATTAAAAAATTTAGTCAAGGTGCAATAACAGTGGGTCCTTCAGAACCGCAGCAAAGGCTCTGCCTCACCAACTTTCCCCTTGTGTGTGGAGGAGCAGTGATCTTGGCTCCTAACCTTGGGCTGGCCCGGGTGGCTTGGGTCACAGGAATGGCATGCTTCGAGGGAGGAGACGGGGGGGGCAGGGGGAGAGGACGGGGAGGCACGGGGGGGGGATTGGGAAGGACGGGGAGATGGTTTGGGGGGACTGGGAGCAAAGTGGGAGGCACTGGGAGGGAAGGGGAAAGGACTGGGAGCAGCTGCGGGGGGACGGGGAAGCCCTGGGAGCAACTTGGAGGGGCCGGGGGCAACGGGGGGGGGAGG
>JAAGNO010009957.1:109359-140999 GCA_033439905.1 Ceryle rudis | reverse complement strand
AATCTTTTTTTTTTTTTTTACATCCAATAATATTAATAATAAAAATAATTTAAAAAATCCATTTTCTTTAGAGATACCCATTGTGTTATGCTTCTTAATAACCGAGGCTTACACAGCCCTTTAGCTAAAGAAAACCTGTTCTGTGCAGATGTGACGGATTTGACGACATCCTGTTTATTTCGAACAGGACTTCAGAGTGTCACTGGATAAAGAAGATACGAAAGCACTTGTTCAACGTTTTGCTCTACAAACGTAGAAACTGTATTTGAATATTCTAAGCTTTCTTGACAGTTGTGGCTTTTAAATTGCCAAGATAACATAAATAACAGCCATAAAAATAAACAGTCTAATGCTCCGATTACAAATACAGATCTTACTGCTGTGATTATTCTACAATGACAGATGAATTTTGAGGACACGTCTCTTGCTTTTTATTGATTACTCCATAACTGGAGGACAAACTCCCTCACTGGCTTCCCTAGCTTGCACAGATGCATCTCCAGCTCTCAAAAGATTTTGCTCACCACAAAGATGAAGAGAAAGGTCAAATATCCAAAGTAATCACAGTCAAAGCCCAGACTCGGCAACCTGAGACCTAACACCACTCCCAGCCAATGCCCTAAAACATTCCTGTGAACCTCAGTCGTGTCTGGAGAAGTCCCTAACTTCTCAGACTTGACTCCAGTTCAGTTTTGTCTCAAAGTACAGTTACTGCATGCTGTAGACTTACATAAAACATATGTACAACTCCTGACTCTTGTGTCTTCCTTCCCCTTCCCCCACCTAAAGCAAGGGAGTGTCTTCCCCTCTTTTCTGACCTGAAAGCAAAGCATTTCACAGAAAGCACTTCCAGCAAACAGCAAAACCTCCAGCACACAATTAAATAACTTGCATCAGCACTTCTGTCTCTAAAAATGTGCTAAAAATGCTGAAAAAAAGGAAACAAAAGTCATGTGTAAAGTTCACTGATTTATCCTGAAATTGAATAACTACATCCTGGCAAAACAATGGGCATTTTCCTGGGATCACCTGTCACAAGGGACAGAACATACACTTCACCTCTACTCTATTTGATGAGGTTTATTATCCAAGAAGAAACTGAAATCAGACATCTCTCCCCAAGTTACAAGCAGAATTTGACAAATAAGAGCAGTATTTCAGAAGAGTTAGCAAAACTACAAGTTCAGAAACAGAAAAAGAATATTTGAAGAAGGTAATTTGCTGTGCACTGAGGGGTTTCTTCAACCTTCTACATGACATTTTTTCTGAATAAAACTGCAATTCTGCAGGCAGTTTTACTCTCACTACATCATAAACACTATTTTATCGTCTTTGAAAAATTACATGGTTCACATTTGTACCTGATTTGTGCATGCATCTTTGTTTTCCCTGCACCTCTCTATGGTTTTTTTTTTCTTTTCCTCTCCTGTTTTGTCTATTATGAACAGAAAGGTGAAGGTGTCTTGTCCTGTATGTCCTATATATGCAGAGCCAACCAGCACAGGAGTTCAGATTCTGTGTACATCTCAAGACATTTCTATATTAAAGATGATACAATCTGGTTTAAAAAAAAAAAATTACTGTGTTTGCATTTTGATTTTTCAATGCCATCTCATATAAAAGGAATACTAGCATGTAAAAAAAGAACAAAAAAAAAGTTCACCCACTCACCTAGACAGCAATAATTTACCCTGAAGTTTCAAATCAGCAGCACAGTCATCAGATTGACAGTTCCTCTCAAAAACAGTCTGTGAAAAACGGAGAAAAGAACTGTTACAGCATGAAAAGCTCAAAATTCAAAGAAGGAACATGCTTGGATGAAATAAAAACCCACCAAAATCTGTGATACAGGAATATATAGTGTGTTAAGGAAATTCACGGGCAGACAAAACTCATCTTTATCAAAATAATTTCTTCTCCTCCTCTAACTGAACAAGAGGTTTCACCAAAACCAGACTCTCCCAGAGGTTTTCCTCAATCCATTACCACTTCTCATCTGGCAAAAATTACTACTTACACAATGTTTCTGGCACTCTTATTTAGCTTCCCAATGCATATGCATGAAAACGAAACAGAAATAAACTATTTATGGAACTATTTTCAGTACTAAGAATTCCAATTAAGGAAATCACACACATTCATACACAAACATATTCATTACTCTATACTCAAGATAAGGAATTAACCCGCACCCCTTTTTAAAAAAAAAAAGATTTTGTGTATGGTAGGAAACATTTCTGCCATACTGCAAGCAACAGAAAATTACAAAGACTATTTTGTACCAATGATGCCCTCAAATAATGGAACCACTGTCAATTTTGTGAACTCTGGTAATGACTATCATTTCAGAAATTTATCAGGTTGATAAAGCTAAAACTGTGAAAGGACAACATACCACTCAACACAGAGATGTTATTTAAGCAGAAAAAAAAAAAAAAAAAAAGGAGGGGGGAGGGAAATACATAAGAAGTCTATGAGCCTATGCAAATCTCTACAGTAGTTTGTCATGGCTAAATGAGGCAGCCACCAGTGAGTGAAAGAGGATAGAAACATGTTCCTCAAGTCCAAAAAACACAGATGCTGCCCATGCCATGGTTACCTTCCCCTGCTATCGAGAACAGAGACCAATACCTTTCTGAACATAGGACTAGACTTTTCAGGCTGGCTGATTCAGAGTTGTAATGCTCTTCATCTTACCAAATATTCCAAGGGCAAACACCCCAAATTAGGGTTTCCAATGCTGTTCAGACAAGAAACCTGACAATCCACCAATCTCTTCCTTTAATGAGAATGTTCCTTTCTGCAGGCTTGGCTTCATGACTTTTATTACCAAAGTAAGAGAATAACCCTGAGACGGGAACTGGCACAAGGTATCCCTCTCAAAACATGGCACATTTCGGAGGTATAATCTCAAAAATCCTCAGATTAATCCTCAACCACCATAGTAGCTATATATAGGAAAGACTGTTTGACCTTCAGAGGAGAAAGTCAGAGGAGAAAGAAAAACAAACTGCAAAAATATTCTTGCCTGACAGTTTCCCTATTTGCATTGCAGAAATCTTGGCAAAGTAAACAGAGCAATCAAAGATATGACCTGCACCTTGCAAAGAATAAAGTACTATACATACATGTAACTACCTAATAATCCTGGAATTTTGTTACTAAATCTGTAGTTGTGGCTCTTCAGAAAGAATGAATACATGCCTCATTTTCTGAAACTACTGAGCATGTATCTCTTCCAACATATGCACTAGACAACAAGCTACTTTGAAATACACTGCGTGTATTTCACCAAGTTCCTACACGGCACTGGGATGGGAGAAAGAAATAAGGATGATGAGTCCCAAGGTCCATAACTGTGTAGGTGTGAACCCTTTGCTTTCAGTGGAGGATCTTGAGCACACTTGAGATTTGGAGGGAGAAAGGACTCTCAGTCCTATCAGCTACTAGAACCTATTGATGCAGCCACTGCTGGTTCAGCAGCTCATTTCCATCACGGACTCACGACATCCATGGATTGTTTTTATTGTCTATTATTTCCCTGGTCTGGATAGGTGTGGCCATGACTGTACTCCACCTCCCCTTTTAGTGTGCCTCCTAGAGCCTCAACGCTGTAGCTTCTCACAGTCAACCTACTTCCTCCATTTTATTTTCTGATTTCTTGAACCTCCCCTTTCCCAACCTGTTGCTTGTTCTGCCTTTCCAGTTGACCAATTCCTGCCTGTTCAAATCCCTCCTAGAGTGAGTTTACTCCTGAATTGTTTAAGTCATAACATTTGTGAACTCTGAATCTATATTCTATTACAGTGCCCTTCCTTGTGATTTCTTTGGGTCAGAAACTGTACCCAATTCAACACTGCACGTTGTTAGAGCATGAGTCCATTCCTGTGATATGCATTGGTCCAACTACAATATAATCACTAATTTTAACTCTGCACAATCTTTAAAGTGGTTTCAGCTTTACAAGAACAGTTTTAGGGATTTACAGAGCTCTTTACATATTAAAAGTGTTGAACAAGGTAATCAGTGGGCTGTATGCATTATCCAGAACTGGAAAAAAGGGGAAGTAGGACGAAATTCATTGTGCTGTGGAAACACTTCACCATAACTTTTGCAGTTACTGTTACCCAAAAATGAAGAGGAACAATTCTGAAAAGTGGTTTTACGGAAGTCCAATTGATTCTTCCTGGATTCCACTTACACCATGCCATGTACCTCACAGCTTAGAATATATGTATGAGATGGTCAGAAAACCTTTTTGCATAGGAAATACGTACAAGAAAAACTTCAAGGGGGGTGAGAAAGGGGCAGAAATTGTCCTGAATGAGAAACACAGTTGCATCTCCTATCTCAAGGCCACCACACTTTTGTCTGCCGTTTCCATGAGCGAAATGGGTGCTTGCATGCTCAGTGGCAGGGACAGGATAACCTCAGTGTTTTTAGGATACATCTTTACCATGCAAACACAAAGCTAATGTAAAGTACACACACAGTGAGTCTGTCAGACTTCCTGCAATCACCAGATCTACAGCAAAGCACAGAGCAAATCCAGTGTTTCCAGGGTCCACGATTCCTCTCTGCACTCTTCCCTTGCTGCACAAAACCCAGTAGCTTTGGGGAATTCTTCCACAGTGGTTCCCATCAGACTTCCCAGACAAACATCATTTTCTTAAATTCTGCATGGCAACTTTTCTGCACAGAAAAGATGATGCTTCCTGGGAGGTTAAGGAACATGGCAGATATATCCAGAAAGGTTAAATGGATGTTGCCCAAGTCCTCCAGGGGGTAAGTTAAAAGCCTGCATAAAGATATACTCATTATAAAGAGTGAATAGATACAATCTGTACATAATTAAATGTACAGTAAGGAAGAACCTACAGCCAGCTGATAAGGAAGGGGCTATGTCTATGTCTAGACAGGCACTCAGATCGGGGTCTCAGATCAGGGCTTCAAAGCAAGTACCTTTGTGTCTATTCAGCCTCTTGGAGAGAGGTAGTAGATTAAATTCCACTTTTTGTGGTAAATGTGGAGTCCTCTACCTGAGGAAGCAGAAGGAAGATGAATCCCTAGTTCCTGCATCCTAAGGCATACTAAACACAGAGCTGTTGGGTATTGGGTGCGAAGATAATTCTCCTTTTCCTTCCCGCTGATGTAGGACTGCTAAGGAATGCTGCTCAGAGGTAAAACAAGCAAGAAGGAGCCTGGCTTCAGCCTAATGATCAGAGCGCTCTGCTCAGAGGCAGCAATCTGGGATTTCAAACCTGGCTTGGTAAATTGCTTCAATTTCTTTCAATGGTTATCTAAAATTAAACATATCTATGTTTCTCGGAGTAGAGAAGAGAACAGGAAAGAGAGAAAACAACAACAACAACAAAAAAAACCCTGTGTACATGGCACTCCTGCCCACAGAAAATACTGGAAATTATCCAATAAGCAAGTAAAAGAAAAAAAAAAATAGTTATTTCAAGACACAACCTTGCAAAATTCATGGAAGCACATGGGAATTTCAGGTTGTAGCCAAAATGTGCAATCAAGACTTTGAGAGGTTGCCAGTATTGTGTCCCAGTAAGAGTTGTGCCCATCCTTTCTCAGAAAAGGGGAAGTGACAGCTGAATGACAATGCTTGAAGAGAAGGGGAAGAAATGAGATTCTCAAAAGAACCCTTAAAAACCTGTCATTTTATGTCTGGGTAAGAGAACAGTGATTCACTCTGGATCAGGCCACTAACTACTTCCTTACATATCTGTCTACAACCACTTCAGGTAGCATCTCTTAAAAGGTGGCAGACCTGGCCTTTGGTAACCAAGGATTAATTTCTTTAACTTCATAAAGCATGCCACGTACTTCAGCAGGATAACTTAGGTTATGCAAAACAATCTGGGTTAAGAATACAGTGTTCCAACCTCTAAACAGTTTTCCTGTAAATTGTCACCATACCCTATGGTATGTGCAGTGATGACTTAGTAATTACATCATGCTACTAACACATGAGAAATTCTATTTAAAGGATGCAGGAGAAGCGGGCTTGTTAGTCTAATAATTTTTTACTTTTTGGGTCGTGATGCTACATGTCTATTACCATGTTATCTGGTGAAGTCTGGTTCCTGGGTTCTTATTAAGAGACTAGGATATGTGATCCAATTATCAAAACTCCTGAGCTATAAGCAAATCTCACTGCTTTTTCTAGGAATTACTTCCTGGCTTGTAGCTTTACATATCAATCAGATACTAATGAGCCTAAATGTAGATACAGGAGCCTGGGGTTATATCTTTATTTTGTCTTTATATTTTCAAGTTGCCTGCAAAATAAAGTCATTACCTACAGACTTATTGACCATAGAAAGAGAAATAGTGACCGACTCCCCCCAGACATCGATGCTTCATGGTAGTACTCATGGAAATGGTCCACTCATATCTTCTGTTGAGCCAAGTTCAAAATGGCTGATTTAAATTCCCACTAGAAATGCAATTAATATTGTGAAAAAGTTTCCAGGATTTCATCAGCTGTGCTGACTAAAACATGAACGCATGATTTCCACAATACGGACCAAACACACGACGAAGGCAGGAACACCAGGGGAGCAATAAGCATTCAGCAAAATTCCAATATGAAACCAAAGAGTCATGCCAGTGCTTCATGGTGCAGAGGACCAACGCTAGCTAGCAAGCTGCCTCAGCTCCATGTAGACCTCATCAAAGCATATCTTCATGCAAAGAAAACAGATGCTCATTCATAGTGCATTAGCATAAAAACCCAGGAACTGGCCAGTAATAATTATTTTACTACACTAGTAAGGGGGCAATCATCTAAGTTGAACTTTTCCATCTGGGGAAGGCTACAGGGGAGTTCATCCACTTTATTTAGTGGAAGACTGGGCCTATGGCTCATGACAAGCACACTGCCACTTGTCAAGCCATCTAAGGCCAAAGGCAGTCATTTCTCTCCTATTTCAGCTGCATCCTGCTTTCAGTAAGTGATAGAAATTTGGCTGGAGCACCAAGCTAAAAAGGAGAGGGGACACTCAAATATAAGAGGAACAGAAACTCCCAAATGAAATCTGCTGTTCAGAAAAGACCAGGCATGAAACCTGTTAGTTATTGAAGGCAAGCATAAATTAATAAACATATGTATTTGTTATTCCTCACAGCAGTCAGTGGATTTAACAACACAATCTTTTGTCCTCATATTCTCCTGGGGTGAAGAATTACAATTAGTGGCAACAGAAATGCACCCCCAGCTTTTCAGAGCTTTTATTAGATTTCTAGTCTGACTCACTCATTTTTCAGGCTGAGGCAGTTTTTTTTCTTTTTTAAATAATTCACAGTTTGAATCGTCCAAACAGTGTTCTCATTTTACAAGACTTCAAACCTTACAAATTCATAGAACAATAGATGGGAAAAGACCTCTCAGGTTAATTGTCTCATTTCCCCATATCATCATAGGATGGATTTCTGCAGCACATTTCTCAATATATTTTCCTGTCTTGTCTTAAATGGTCTTCCATTTATTTTGGATGACTACAGAATAATTCAATTATATCATCTCAGGAGGGTTTTTTAATTATATTTGAGAATATTTTCTATTCTGAACGTCCCTATTTCTACTAATAAAAGCGGAACCATGTAAGATGAATCTTTTTCACGCAGGATGCTTTCATACTTAAACATTTTAACACAAAAGTCAAAATCTTTGTAACTCACCACGTGTAATTAAAAATACAAAAGCATAATAACAAATGAAAAACAGATGTGGCAGCTGTATTGTCAGCTGGAAATGCAAAAAATAAAGTCTTCAAATCATCAAATACACAATTTCTGTCTACCTTTAGCTCATTTAGACCCCTCAAAGGTAGGTTAAAGTCCTCTCCTGTCATCTACCTGCCCACCCTTCAGTGGTTTGTATTTATGAGTGCTACTCTGAACTGACAAGGACTTTGTGGCACTGAAGTAATCTGAACGGAATGAACTAACACTGTCATATTACCTCTTCTCAAGATGTTAGGTATTTCAATTAAGCTCTGCTTCTTCATATAACTGCTGAAAAGATATGAACAGAGATAATGGAGCCTGCCTTGCTGAGATCTGTCACCTCTCTCTGTGGCTTTTTAAGACTACTACAATTTCTTTTACATATCCTCACATAAGCAGGAACTCCCCATTTCTTACAATTCTCCATCCACAGAATAATCTGGAAATTAAATAAGTGCATTGTTGTTATGCAAAAATGTTACGCTGAACTGCAGAAAGTACCCAGTAGGATTTTAGGTTAGGATTTGGCTTGCAGATGCTTACACGATCATCTCTCCTTTCTCTACCTATTTAAAGACTCTGTAAACTATCAGATAATTTACATCTTGCCACCTAAGACCAGATCACCCTGTAGTCTGACCCTCTCTATGCCAAGACATGAATATGTATATATCTGTGTGGGTGTTCATGTACATATTAGCATATGATACTGGCTATTGTTCTTTTAAGAAGCCCATGAGATCCAAACCTGGGGATTAAACCATGTCCTATACATTCTCAATTACGTTGGTTTTCCTCTGCTGTTAAATAGAAATATGGGAATACGAACAAGTTGGACAATTACTGACCAAGCCTGTCATTGCTTAAGAATGAGCATGTAGAAACGTAAATACCATCAGAGGCACCAATTTCCACTCATTCTTACTTCAGCAAGTTTGTTAATTATAAACATTTCAGAGGTACAATACATCTGGACACCTGCTGTTCTTGTTCAGTTCTGAATCTCTTCCAGACTTGTAAATCTTTCCTCTTTATTGCCATTCAAAAAAAGAAAAAGAAAAAAAAAAAGAAAAAAAAGGAGTCAGGCAAATGTAATACTCAGCCTAATCCAGTACATGCTCAGGGTGGGTCCTTTCCAGATTTCCTGGCACAAACCCAGTGGCAGGGTTCCCAGTCCCTGCCAGTTCAGCACTGACTATGACCAAACTTGTCTAGAGCAAAAGACAAACACAAATGAAGAGGCGGCAGAGGGAGAAGTGGAAATCATCACTTTCAGCAATGCCACACCAACCAAAGGGAAAACAATGTCAACTAAAGAGGAAGGGTGGCACACGGTGGATCTCTGCAGGAAGATAGTTTGGGAGCTTGTGCTGCCCACAAAGGAAAGGGTTTAGTGGCAGGGTTTTTCACTCAGTGCATGGCAATTAGGCTGACTCCTGCAGTCTCCCAAAGACTTCCTGTGTGCTTGGGTATAAGTCAATAAATCTTCACAATTTCCACCCATCCAGCTATTGTCAGGTACACTAAGGTACTGAGTCTTCTGCTGTACCAGTAAAATAAACTGCCATGGCCTCCAAGACTGGAGCATCATAACTCCTGACCCATGTCTAGGGATGGTTTGCAGTAGTTAGCACAGGCTAAAACAGTGCCAAGAGCCATTCCAGCAGCTCACCAGGATAAAGAGGTCACTCCAATGCCTAGAAAAGCCCAAGGCACAGCTCAGTTTGCTGACAGACATGACCAGACTCAAGCGGGACTACTCTGGAGAAGGCACTGCTGACAAACCTGGACCACACTGTGTATGCGGACACTGCATTCCAGCCTGCCCAGGTCTGCCATTGCTTTCTCCCCGTTATGATAATCTCTGTGTGTGCATGTTTTAAAATAGAGAATGGCTTTATTTGTGCAGCAAACCCAAACTCACTAACGGTGTTCAGAATTCAGTTCCATAAAAATCCCCCTATACTTTCTCATACCTGCCAGCTAAGCAAATTTATGTGCAAATACTTCACCAGCTTTTCAAACACAAGTATTTCCAAAACCAGTCCTCTGCTTTAAAAAGGTAAAGTTTATCCCAGAGACATGAAGCCTCAATCACCCGGAGGTGCAGTGCTGTACCCAAATTCTCATTGCAAGTCAGTAGTACAGCGGGGAACAGAACGTCCTAAAAATATTTTCTGTCTCTTCATATAACTTACAAGCAGTTTTATGGCAGACCATTCATGAAGTCCTGAAGACACTGACGCAATTAAATCTACTGAGAATATTTTCCTATAACAAAATGGTGTCTCCCTCCATGTAACAGCAGGTGATTTTATTACAGTATTTAGAACAGGCAGAACCATATTTTGAATTCTAAGATACGTTACTGGATACTACTAGGAACAAATCCCCACTGTATTTGGCAGGAGAACTTTCTCCTTCTTGGTTGACATGTATTTATACAGTGGGTATACAAAAATAAATGTTATAGTACAAACCACTTATAATGAACTTAGCCAAACCAAGCTCTAAATACACATTAATTTCCCTGAAGTAAGAAGACTTATTTTTTCCAGTGGATGAAGGTAGCAACTGGAACTGGGAGGCAACAAAGAAGCTAATGGAAAGTAATCTTCAGGGTGGGAAGTTTTAAAGTTTGTAATACACACTCAAAAAGTAGAATACTTTTTTTCCTCCACCCAGTCATGACCCATCAGAGATTTTCTGTTTGAGCAAAACTGAGCTGGCTAGCCATTGACAACTTAGAAAGCTGTGATCTGCTTCATACAACCAGTCTCCACCTAACAATTGTGCCAGTTGCCGAGATATCTATCAATAGACACGTACACATCACCCTTAAGTATTTTCTTTTGTTACCACAGAAAATTACACTAAGCTATAGCAACTATCTTTTCTAGTAAGCATATGCAAGAACCAAGAAAATAAAGTCCACGAGAAGAGAAATCAACTGTTACTGTACTCTGGGCCAAACAGTCCCTCAGGCCAGTTTAATTACATTATTACTTCATTTTGAAGTATATGACCCTCTTTGCTTACAGAAAATAGCCAACACATGAAGTCCCAAAACTGTGTCCTTTACATCAGGAAATTTCAGTTAAGCTATTCTTCTTAAAGGCAATCAGACATTCAAATTATTTACCGTATTTTGATTGTTTCAAGCACAGCCCATTCAGGAATAAAAGCAGGCTCCTTCACTGAACAGTCAAGGTTTGTTTTTTCTTTTGTTTCGCTTTTAAATACAGGTATTTTGCACTGCTTTACAGTAAAAGGTGAGGTGCCTGAGGACCGAAGGAGAGCCAGTGTCACTCTAGTCTTCAAAAAGGGCAAGAAGGAAGACCCTGGTAATCACAGACCATTCAGCCTCACCTCCATCCCTGGAAAGGTAATGGAGCATCTCATTCTGAAGATCGTATCTCAGCACATGGAGGAAAAGAAGATTATCAACAGTAGCCAACATAGATTTACTAAAGGGAAGTCATGTCTGACTACTCTGATAGCCTTCTGTGATGGTGTGACTGAATGGGTAGATACAGGGAGAGCAGTGGAAGTTGTCTACCTTGACTTCAGCAAGGCTTTTGATACTGTTTCCAGTAACATCCTTGTGGGTAAGCGTAAGGAAGTGTGCATTAGAAGAGCAGACAGTGAGATGGGTTGAGAACCGGCTGAACAACAGAACTCAGAGGGTTGTGATCAGTGGTGAAGAGTCCAGCTGGCAACCTGTAAGTAGTGGTGTTCCCCAGGGGTCAGTTCTGGGTCCAGTCTTATTCAACATCTTCATCAATGACCTGGATGAAGGGATAGAGTGTACCCTCAGCAAGTTTGCTGAGGATCCTAAACTGGGAGGAGTGTCTGATACAGCAGAAGGCTGTGCTGCCATCCAGCAAGATCTGGACAGACTGGAGAGCTGGGCAAAGGTAAACCTAATGAAGTTCAACAAGGATAAGTGTAGAGTCCTACAACTGGGGAGGAACAACACCATGTACAGGTACAGGTCAAGGGCAGACCCTCTGGAAAGCAGCTTCATGGAGAGGGACCTCGGTGTCCTGGTGGACAATAAGTTATCCATGAGACAGTAATGTGCCCTTGTGGCCAGGAAGGCCAATGTTATACTGCAGTGTATAAAGAAGAGTGTGTCCAGCAGGTCAAGGGAGGTTCTCCTCCCCCTCTGCTCTGCACTAGGGAGACCACATCTGGAGTACTGTGTTCAGTTCTGGTCTCCCCAGTTCAAGAGGGACAGGGGAATACTAGAGAGGGTCCAAGGGACAGCTATGAAGATGATGAAGGGACTGGAACATCTCTCTTATGGAAAGGCTGAGAGCCCTAGGGCTGTTTAGCCTGGAGAAGACTGAAAGGGGATCTTACTAATGTTTACAAATATCTGAAGGGTGGATGTCAAGTAGAAGGGGCCAGTCTCTTTTCAGTGGTGCCCTGGGATAGGACGAGAGGTAATGGTAGCAAGGTGAAACACAGGAAGCTCCACCTCAACATGAGGAAAAACTTCTTCACTGTGAGAGTGACAGAGCCCTGGAACAGGCTGCCCGGAGAGGCTGTGAAGTCTCCTTCTCTAGAGACTTTCAAGACCTGCCTGGATCTGTTCTTGTGTGGCCTGCCCTGGGTGTTCCTCCACTGGCAGGGGGGTTGGACTCGATGATATCCAGACGTCCCTTCCAACCCCTAACATTCTATGATTCTATGACTCTACGAAAAGCTGCATTCTTTTAAAATGAAGTGACCAATAAATAAAAGCATTTTGACTCATCCCACATCCACGCACTCCTTTACTACTATAACTTTGCTTTGGTCTAAGTGATCAGTACAAGGCCAGACTATTCCCTCCCATACATTATATTGATTTAAAGGATTAATATCCAACAAAATCCTTTTCTGTGATTATGTCATTAGGGAGATGACACTTGGGGTGGCGAGTGTCCACAAACACTATTCCCAAGCTGATTCCTTAATGCAAAGCACCACACAGAACTTCATATGCTTAATATAATCTTCAATTCTCATGTCAAGAGGCCTCTTGGTGGCTTTCCTACCTCCTAGTTTGTGAGCCATAGGGCTGTACATTCTTGTTGGGAAGTCACACATGCATGAAGGGACAGCTGGTTCATGAAGAACAAACTGAAATCCAAGTGAAAGTGATCAGTTCATCTTTAATATCACTTTAGTTTAAATAAAATTACACCTAGGTGACTATAAAGCCCATCTTTGCAAGATGTGTGGCTTTTCAAGTAGGTCTAGCAGACCCGTGGTAGGATCTTGAAAGCCAGAAGTTTCTCCCTTTCCTGCTCAGTCACAGCTCCATGCTGTTTCTTCAGCCATTCACTACTTCCAGCTGCTTCTGCTGCATTCATTCATCAAAAGCAGCCATCCAGGCTTTTTGGAAAAGTGTCAACCTCTTTACATTATCTTAATGGTGCCTTGAAACAACAGATACAACAATTCTGATTTAAAAATGCCACTTCTTACTGGATCAGTAGGATTTAGGGCTTTTGAAAACCACACACAACTAACTATATTTAAAGACTTCGGTACTAACACTAAGCTTGTCCACCTGCCCTCACCCGTGCTGTATGTTCTGAAAATAGAGCCCACTAAATCTGTCTCAAATTGGCTTCCAAATCTTAAGGTCCCTTCATAATCATTACATTCTTTGAAAATATAAATCCTTTATTACATAAACTTTGGTTCCTACTATCCCTCTTGGCCTTTTAAAACAACTCCTACTTGTGAGACAACAAGAATCCTGGAAGAGAACATTACACACAGATTTTCCCATGAAATTGGTCTTTGAGGACCCCGCCACCACACCTCGAGGCTGTTCTGTCAGGGCTTTTGTCACCACGACTGCCCCGCTAACTCAAACTTTTCCCACTTCCTTAGCTGAAAGAACACTTGCAGGCACACCCCATGTCAAAACCTTTTTCTTACTGAGCTAAACGAACAACATCTGGAAAGCAAATGGAAACGGATTGTTAAACTGGCTCCTTCTCATTCAAATTACACAAGAAAACAAGTCAGGGAAATTCCCAACATATTTTTGTTTCTGCTTCATAATCTCAGCATTTAGGTATTTTTATATTGATCCGAGGCTGTGCCTGCAGGGCAAGATGTGACCTTTTGAGTTTAAACCCAGCGGTAAAGCACCCAAGCAGTTTTGTTCACGTAACACTTGAGATTTTAACACAGAAGCTCTCCACAAATTCCCATCATAGCACTGTAACAATACAACATGCAGATATGTAACAGCCACACAATCCCTCTTCATAAAAAATAAGTAACCTTTAGATGCATCCTTCACTGATACATTTAAAAAAATAAAGCATACTTAATAAATACTCCTATCTCTAAGGACAAGGATTGTAGCCAGATACAGTTCAAAACACTTGGGTATATGGCACAGCAAATCTCTTCAGTCATTTTAGGGTTGGAGGGGTTTTTTGAGTAGCATTCAGGGACTTGCAATTTCAACACAGTAACATATCCTGATAAGCAGCATCAGAAAGTAATGTTACAGATGATGATGTAAGCACTGATTAATAGACATGAACTTCACAGGATTTAAAAACAGATCTAACAATTCAGTGGTAAAAGCCTCAGACTCCAGACAGATTTTTCACTTCTTTTTTTTTTTCTTCCCATCAAGGAGAAGAAAAAAAAAAACCCAACAAAAAACCCACAACAACAAAAAAATATTCCTATTCACAAGCAATGCCAGCTCATAATTCTTTCAGCATGCTCTGGAAAATACACTGGACTGGATGCCACCCTGAGGAACTTGATCTAACTTTTAAATTGGCTCTGCTTTGAGCAAGGAACTGGATCTACAAAAGTCCCTTACAGCCTAGAAATTATCCTGCAATTCTGACACACAAGAAGTTTTGCAAGTCACAGAAGTAGTCTGATTTCCCTGTGGAGCCTCAAACTTCACAGCTGGATGCTCTGGTGCCAGCACAGTGGAAGACTGAATTGTCCTGCAGGCTCCTTCCTTGGCACTGTCCTGCACCTACAAGGACTGCGCTCAAACTGAAGCCTTTCAAAAGGTCACTAACAGTCTTTCTCCTGAATATGACCACCTGCTTCATCAACCCGGAAGGTGTTTTAATACATTCATAAGCACCATCAAAACCAGCATTTCCCAAAGAAGACTTTGAAGTCAAAACAGACAAGAAGGGGAGGGGGGTTGGGTGAGGATAATCACATACACTTCAATTCCTTATGGAATAATTTGGGAAAAAGGAAAAAAAAAAAAAATCTCTACTCTCTGTTTGGGCAGTCTTTCAAAATAAAAGGAATTCTCTTCCTTTCATGAAAATTAAAGACAAAAACATTTTAAGCACTGCAGTGGAACAAAATAGATCCTAACAAGTACATGGCTTCACTCATGTGAAGCCTTCACCTTACTTTCTCTGAAACAAACCCATCCTATTTTATCACGGTATGTCCTGCAAACCAGCAGGAGCAGGTTTCTCTTGCCACAGGACTGGACATCAGGAGGCCTCAAGAAGACGGGAGTTGGGCCAGGCAAATTTTTCTTTATTTTGTCCACTGTTCTCCACTCATGCAGAGGGACAAGTTCCTGCATCCCCTCCCTCTGAGCTTGGCAATCCCCTTTTACATCCACTTCTGCTGTCAGTCCAGCCACAGGCCTTGTAGAAAAATAACATAGTCCAAATCTGACCTGATTCCTTTGTGCTATCTTTTGTCCTTTCTTCCAGCGAAGAACAGGTTTGAGAGCAGGTAGTTCTTTGTCCCCTCTTCCTTTTTCTACCCCATGTTCCCCAAGGCTGTAGGCAGCTTCAAACACAATTGGAGATATGACATCTTTGACTCTTTTCTGTAAAAGAAAACAAACAGATATTTCACTTATGCATATAGGCAAGTGAATTTTTATATATAACAATTGTACATACACTTAAAGCAGATTTTTATATTCAACACTGCAGACAGGAAGCAGACTTCTCTACTTCATTTATTCTTCTCCGTGCCAAACAGGAATAAGCACATTATACTGAAACAAGTCAGAAGTTTAAAACAAAAAGGCAAAAAAAAAATTAGTTATTCCTTTGGGCCTACTCTTGGTTTCACAGAAGCAGTGGCATACTTGGCACATCTATAAATCAAGTGTTTCTCAATAAAACCAAGACATTTTCTTGAGTTTCCATTAGTCCTGCAAAATGAAAAAGGAAGAAGCCAATCATCTTCATCTTTGGGGCTTCTACATCCTAGATTCTGGATGAGGTCACCTCCAGTGTGCTCCACTCATTGAAACAAAAGAAAACTCCACTTTGCCTTGTTGCTTTGCAATACCAATGAAATCAATGGATGGGTAAAGGTATCAATGTGACTATAAAACAAGATTATAGACACGCAGGGGCAAGAAATACCATCCTTAGCACAGTAAGTTTCAGTACATAAAGGCTGAAAGATTTTCAGTATCTTTATTTGCTGTATATACCTGATATATTACACCTGATATATTAAATGGTGACACATTACTCAGCTGATGGGATGAAAGGATTGCCTTTTCTTGTTGTTGGCGCTCAAGTTGCAAAACTCTTACCATTTGTTGCAACATGCAACACCTAAATCCAGTCTGTTGGGTGAGGACAAAATGCTCATTGTGCTCTGATCAGTCCCGACTTCCAAAATCCAGTTTGCCAGAAAACGGAAGCAGCAAATGCTCTACGTTTTCACAGGCAGACATTCCTCTTAAATTTTAGCTACTTTAAAACTTAGCATGAATTCAGCGCAGACAAAATTGAGGCAATAAATAAATACCGTAAGTAAGCACAACAAATGTTCAAATGGGCCAACTCTCAACTTCTCCCTGCATGAGTTCACGGGCTTCTCTGAACACAGGCTGCCAAGCACAACAAGTAATCAAGACGTGATGCAATTTCAGTTGCATCTTCCAGATGTGGGAAACCTGGGCACTAACTGGCTTTCTGACCACCCAGTTTGATCTGCTTCAAGGCAACAATTCACACTCTCCTATAGATTGCGTGGCCACAGATACCTGAAGTTAGAAGAATAGTGGTGAACCAGGTTCCCAAATCACTGGTTAGCTGGGTGAATACTAGTAGAGACCAGGTTGGATGACATTTACCCTCCCTCACCTTGAAGCCTCCAGCAAGCCCCTGAATTCCCTCCCTTGTTACCAATGTCAGCCGGTGCCCCATGCCCAGCAGCAGCCCAGGGCACCTGAAATTTAGACTGTGCATTGGTTGGAGCGTTTTGTGTTTTCTTGGTGATGGACACTGACTGACAGTGGACACAGCCACAGCAGTGACAGCAGCTTTGTGGGTAATCCCATAGAAAGGGCCATGTGTGCTCTGAGGCACTGCTTAATCCCCTTGGCAGAAGGGACACTTACCTCTTGAGACCCTTCCACAGTCCCACCCTCAGGGCAGGAGTTGCGCTGTATTGAGATTACTAAAGAACAATACAACTCACAGAGGCTACTAGCTTTGCTGTCACAGAAAATCAAGAGTATTGACTTAAGTGAGGTTTCTATCAGCCTACAGGACAACTACACATACAGGGAAGCAAGACAAAAGAAAGAGCATGTCATGCAGCAACAGTCCAACACAATAAATCATCAGTCAAATCACCACCTAATCCAGCTGTATGAAACCAACTGTGTAAACACAGAACAATTAGAAAATATAGGGAGTGCATTAAATTTATATCCACCTATAGTTTTTCTAGCTCTATTACTGCAGTATGGCAAGAATAAGTGCTTAATGACTTCTAAGGTTTTTAATATGATCTTGCAAGGCTCAGTCCAATATCCTTTGAAGGCAAAAGACAAGTTTCCCATTGACTTCAGTGAACGTTGGAGTGTGCCACTATTGTTTGCTGGTGTCTCTTTCTGGTTCATTTTAGTGGTGAAATTGTTACTTCCAGCAGCTAGATTAATTACATGTGTGGATACTCCCTCACCACAGCCCTGGGGAAATATATTTCACATACCCACTTGTCTTTAATTAAGGATGAAAGTATGAATGCTACCCAGTTATTAATTTTGCCACATGTTCAGTCCCTTCTGCTCATAATTGTACAAACATGAAGGCAACAGTCTGTGGGATTTGTCCCCAGTAAGATACAAGACAGTTCTGCCTTGCAGGTACATCACAGACTGTCTGGGATGTGAGCATGTAAAGAGAATATGAATATTTCCTCAAATGCAATCTGGAGAAGTACTATTTTAGGTTGGAAATATACTCAGTTTCTTTCTCTCAGTCTACCCAGATATATAACTTTCAGTGGTTGAATCACATACTGATGGCACAGTCCACAGATTGCTTTTAAGTATTCCTGATTTCCGAAAGGAAGTCAGAAGATGCAATGACAATCAGGATAGACTGAAAAATCCTTCAGGTCAAGGGAACTGTACATGTTGTTTTTCATCTCAGCTACATGGCCCTAATTAGGGGGATTTGCCAAGGGAAATCATTTCCACAAATAGCTTTTACATGTATTCACAGTTTTTCATCACGACTCTGCTACACTGAGGAAGTGTGGAAGGTTAAAGATGTTTCTGCATCATGAAAAAGCATCCCTGGCAAATCATAGCACACAGACAGCATAGCTTCATTAATAGAAAAAAAAAAAAAAGTCTGGAGGCCATTCAAGCAAGTGTAATATCCAAGGAGTTCACACCATCAACAGAAACAACTGCATAACAAGAGCTCAGTGAGTAATAGCAATAAATATCAAGTCTTGTACAGACTGGATGTCACTAAACTGCTGGAAATTTTCACTGTGCCTGGGGACCTGAAGCTGGGTTTCCCACAAGCCATCAGCTATCCTGTGTAGTTTTCTTGTTCTTACAAGCAGTTTCTCTAAGATGGTAGGGTTTTTTCCTTCTCTCTTTCAGACCAGATTTCATTCTGGACATAAGAAAGTTTTGCAAAAAGGCTTTTGCAGAAATCAATACACTTCAGTCCCAGAAAATTACCCTTCTGCCACTATCCCTTCCTGTAAAGGAAACAGCCCTAACCAGCTGCATCCTTTCATCAGGATCTTTTATCTTTTCCTGTGAGGCACACTGCATGACATCACTCTGGGTTGAAGGAAAAGGTGTTATGGTATGAACAGCCTGGGGTTTTATCAAGGGTATTACAGGATGATCCCTCCCTAGTATCTAGCAAAGACAAAGAACTCCAAGAACAAAAAGAGCACAATTTTAAGAGCATCTAAGAAAGTAGTAAGGCAAGTAGAGATGTTTCAGAAGACACCATGGCCCTGAAAGCTCACCCTAACGAGAGCAGGCTTCCCACCTCCTCTCCCAGAACAATCACCTCAAAGAAATACTCATTCTTTAAATGCTGTGGTGGAAGCTGGGCATGGCCACATATTTATTCTTTTTTTGTTTTCTGGCTTAGCAGAGAAGAAAGGAAGCAAGTGAAGCCCCTGCATTTATGTCTGGCTTTAGTACTAAGAAGTCCTAAAAATCTGAAAAGTAATCACAGAGCAAGGATCAAACATCAGAGCTGTGATTCTGAACATCATTTCCAATCCCTCTCAAAGATGGGAGCGTGATGACTGTAAGAAATCATTTTCTGTGCTTTCCACAGGCACAGCCTAAGGCACATCGTGACAACACAAACACGGGCACAGATTCCAACATCCCGAAGGCACACTGCCTAAGGCGGGCCTTCGCCAGCCTTAACTTTGTGTTACCAAGAGACTCCCATCAGGAAGAGGATGGAAAGATACAGGGCTTTAGGCAAGGGATAGGATTTACTTTGCTCAAGGTGCCAGAGAGGACTGGATATCATTTCGTCTTTCTTTCAGCTCAGTGCCACAGTGCAGTCAGGGGACTGTACATGAGCCCAATAAATCACCACATCTAATCTCCTTTCTTCTACAAGGTGAAAGTCTCCAGCAGGGGCTCTCAAGAGTGCCAAATTCCATTTTTAATTATGGCCAGTGGGCTGAGAATTAAATTGAGATGTAAATACTCTCCATCATCTACAGCAAGAGTCCTGCAGGAATGAAGGATGAAGCGTAGTTCTTTAAAGTGAGGAATATGAAGTCATTCTGAACAGCATCAAGTGAGGAAATATATGTAACCATCAGGGTGACTTCTACGGCTGCCCCTTGCTTCTGTCCTTGTTCACGCCTTTCTCGAGTTCCTCTGCACTTTCTCTGTGGGAAAGTTCTCTGATCTGTTGGGCCTTTTTTCTACACCCTCTGACTTGATTCTGAGGACATCAACCCACGCATAGATTCCAGAGCTTTTACTGAATTCAGCACATCTTTTCAGTACTTCTGAGAATCAAGCTCTGTTTAGTTTGATGACTAATAATGAATTCAAGAACCTGGCTTTTAAAACACTTGACTCAAAACTTTTAGTCTAAACTTATTTATTTCAAGTTTTAAACAAGCACTAATAATAGACTATAGGAATTTTTAAAGGACCAAAATACACAAAATAAATTTGACAATCCTGATTTAATAGATAAAATATTAATGCTGTAAAATATATGAAAGCCATCATGCTAATGCATAGCACTTTAATCAGTTTTCAGGTCACTATCACCAAAGTCCTCATCTCAGTGCCAGGAGATTAAATATTTCCTTGTTCAGTGATACCAAAAATGACTCAAATGTCCACCAGCCGTCAGAGCCAAAGGCCACTACTTCCACAATTTATCAAATGAAATATCAGCTGTAGGTCTTAATAAACATACATTATGGCTTATGAAACACTAAAATGACAGTGCTTGAATTTAAAATTAATTACCTTCTCATATTATCTCAGCCTCCCTCTCTAAAGCATGAGTCATTCAGGACACAAAGCTTAAGTGCCATGAAATTCAATGAAAATATCAATTAGACAAATTGGCTGTAAAGTGGAAAACAAATTTCATTCTTATACCTGAAAATGAGTAAGATGCAGCTTAACTTCCTTATTCTGTTCCTTGCAACACTTATTGAGTCCCAGTTCAGATTCCTTGGTACCCTCTTCCAGTGTGCAAGATCATACTTTCAATCTTCTGCTAATCCTGGGCAAAAGAATAACCACTTCTGTCCTCACAAGAGCCTTCCTCTCTCCTGCGTTTGTTTTGATAAAGATATTCTAGGATTTGTAATCTTTTATTTCAGATTGCTGAAATTCTAGCATTGCTATCTCCCCACTGCAAAGGAAGGCAAAACATGGTCATGCCAAAATCACCTGGAAAAGATCTAGTTTCCATTCCACACCCAAGTTGTTGGGTTTTTCTTAATATCAACGTAAACACTGGGGTTTTTTTAAGATGTTACTTTAACTAAAGGGGAAAAAACCCAACTGAAAACTCTTCTCCAAAGAAGAGGCAGAATTAGAAGTTTATTTGGTTGGTAAAAGCTCATTTACAATATTATTGGTGATTTTTTTTTTGTCAAATTAATAGCATATGAAGGCAATCAGAGGCCTGATGTTTCAATAACACATGCTTCTGTTTTCTTTTAAGATCTTGTGACAGCTACAATTCAACAAGGAGGCAAATAGTCTTGTAGCTAAATTTCAAACGTTAAAAGGCTTCTGAAGAGTCCCAAAGTTTAGAGCAGGGGGGGGGAAAAAAAAGGTAAGGATTTGCAGTGTGTCACGCCCTCAAGTGTTATTTAGGGTTACTGTTCAAAAAAATGGGAGTGCTTCCTTTGTCCTCTTCCTAAACACATTACTCCAGTATTACTCCAGCACACAACGGTTTCCATCAGGACAGAAATCCCTCTTCGCAAACACTGATAACTGCAAAGACACTGTGGGAGAGGAAAAAAAAGGTAAATCCTGGTGGAATCTAGTGTTAAATAAACATCAGGCGCCCAGAAGCCTGCGTGTATTTCGAGGACACCCTGAGATAGCGAGGGAAGAGCTACGAGACCAAACCCCAGCTGGGTACAGTCACACTCTGAGTTTAAATAAATGCTCACCAGCCCTGCACATCTGGCTTCCCGCTATCAGCTGGGGAGTGATAAAGGTATTACTGATGTCGGCACAGGAGAGACTGCAATCAATAGTGTAAATATTCCATGTCAAAGGTTACAAAGGCTTAGCAACGATATATTATTGATAATCCTTTCATGGTAATCAGTAAGAAAAGTTGCTACATGCCACCCAAACATAAGATCATGTATTAGTGAGCTCAGACCTTGATTTTCCAGCTCAGTAGTAACATGCATTATAACAACACAGTTTTACATCCTATCCATATGTTTAAATGTTGGGTCATTTTCAGTTATCTTTTTATCACCCTTTCCCTTTCTCTCTTTTATAGTTCATTTTCAGTCTGTCATTGGGATTTTTTTAGATGAAAAATAAGGAAAATTCCTCAACTATATAAAATCTCTGAAGAAAACAGCCCTGCTGAGCTCAGATGCCCAGCTTTTTCCCAGTACCAGCCCAGACACAAACCAATCTCTGCAACATACAACTGGATACCTGCAACACCGACTGAACAGTCGGAAAGTCTGGGAACTGATGAGTTTTTGTGAAATGAAGACCTGAACTTAGGGGAGCAAAGAGAACCCAAGAAGGAAGAAGAAGGGTAACAATTGAAACATTTATTTACTTTACTCTCCTTCTGAAAATGATATTTTTCAGCAGGGAATTATAGGCAGAATGGAGACAATAATTAAATCCAGACTCTTCCTGCACATATGTAACCCTATCATATACTTGTCTTTTCCAACGGAGTTACCACATTTCATATTCTGCTGAGACAAGATTTTATCGAAAACCAACTTTAAAGAGATTTCTTTTTGTAGTGTCTTAAAACACACTGGGTCCAGAATATCGAGTTAATTCAACTACCTGTTTCCCTTTATGCAGCATTTCCCTCCAAGCCTGATGCAGAACCTAAACACAGGGGTCTCTGTGTATGAAGCTGTTAGAGGAGAAGAGAGATTAAGGCCCTTGGCTCCTGGGTCATTGTCTTTGATAACGGGTCTGCTGAAATTTGACATATCCATAGACCTGAGGGAGCACCGTTTCGTCACGACATTACTGTTAACTTTAGCAATCATATACTGTATTTGCTTGCTGACTCTCTCACTTTCTTCCTGTACACATCTAGCTAGGGATAAAACCAGCTGTGCATGTGTCATCCAACAAACTTCCAGTGCAAAAATCTCATACACAAGCTGTCTTCAGAGCCAGGGACTGGGCGTTGAGGACTGACCCTCCCAGCCCTTTCCTGAAACTACAGCCCATGGGGGTGGTCAGATGCCCTTCTTGGTGGTCCTATATCCCTTTTACTGTGTGTGGCAGCTCAGACTGGAGGTGTGGTGCAGCCCCGCTGCTGATGGCTGCTGGTTGGGGGATGTTTGAAGCACTGTGCCCCTCAGTCTTTGCCTGAGCTCAGCCTGTTTCTACACGGCCGTGAGTAAATGCCTGAGCCACTCTATAAGAGCGTGGCCATCTCTCCCTCATTCTCTTCCTCTCCAGATGGATTTTCTTCCTCCTTTGGGGAGAATTAAAAAGGCAGAAGCACCTTTCTAAGTGCATCCCAAGAGGCAGTGGCGAAGTAATTAAAAAGTTTCTCCCAATATCTCTGTAGAGGACACAGAAGCCACAAGGAGGACTAAAACATAGTACACACTTCTCAGCATTTCCCACTGACCTTTCCACAGTAGCTGGACTAAATATCTGCTCCCAGTTGGAGGTGCCTGTCACTTCTCAAGGGGAGTATACTTCTAACTTAGGTTTATGTGAATTGAGACAGGATCCACGCTCCTTCTTAGAGGGGCTCTAGAGCACATTTTATCTCACCCTGTTGTAAAGTATGTCTATCTCATATCAGTAGGTCAAACAATGATGTTCTGAAAGAGATGATCATGCTGCATTCCCTAGGTCTTCAGTGGATTTGTTTGAGAAAAGCATCAGTTTGTACCAACTGGCAGATGTTCAGATGTCCCCCAGTTCTAACTCTAGTATCTCAAATGGTTAAGGTTGCTGAATATTTGCTAAAAACGTCAGGGCAGAAGACAGAAAACTATGAAACATCACAATAGCAGTGGAAAAAAGATTTTGATGGATACTTCATTTTAAGGTGACTAGAATTGAAGGCCTGACAATACACTGTTATGAGCCTTTCAACGCCATTGTGAGAAAAAGCATTTCATCAATATAGCTTTATAAGAAACACATGTATGGAACAAAGAAATGTTCTACTTGAGGCCAGTATCCTACAAAAAATGGCTAAAAGGAAAAAAAAATAGTAGCATTGTGTCAGGATTGAAAGTAAGCAGAATCATCCTCAGTAGAAGAGGACAGATAGAGATGAAAGAAGGTTATCATTAACATTTTTACTGACAGTATTTTAATCCAGTTGAGTAGAGCTGATAGAAATGGTCTTTGGAAGTCTTGCAAAGAAAGCAACATGCTACTCAGCCTCCCTGTATCTGAGAAAGGCCAAGTGCATGAAAGGAATGGTGTTCAGATACTTTCACTGACGTAGTATTGAGATGAGAACAGTTTACTTAAGAAATCTGGAGGTATTTACACACAAAACCGTAAATCCTTCTTTCAGTCACAGGAGAATGGATAGCTTCTCAATAGGAGCCTGGGAGGAACGTTGCAATAACATGACTCAAGTCTGTTCTCCCACTATTAAATGGAGGAGGTAGTATTTATTGGTCTAATCCTCTTGAGAGCAGAATTTTAAATCAATATGGGTAAAAGGAAGAAGTGTTATGTTCGTCTGTTTTGCCACACAAATTTAAAAATGTTAACAGAGCCCCTCGGTGACGTCAAGTTGCATGTTTATTACCAATTCACTTTTCACATGCTAGGTACCTGCTAGAAACCTTCTGAAACCAGGACCCACAGTTGGAGTTCTTTACTCCCCTGTGCTACTGCTTCTGCCCACACATGAGCTGCAATATCTGAAGAGTCTGAAGGAACCACATTGTTCTGGAAACAATGAAATCTCTAAGGATGACAAATTCCTATTCACTATTCTGTAACAGCCTAATTAATAGGAATTGATATTATGATGCAAGGAATGTTGAGGAGAATAGTTGAAGGAAACATGCATTACATAGCACAAGCATTACAGATGACTCCAAGGACATTTTACTAGCCTCTAGTCTCCTATTCTGCACATACCTACCTAACAGCATGCTCATGACCACCTCAGTTACACTGTGCTTCCATGTCATCTCCCTCCCCATCACTTTCCTCACCTTCTCCCATTCTCCTCTGGTCATCTAGACACCACTTCACAAGCACCCTCTTCTCTTCAGGCTCCCAGACTCTGCTTACAACCAACACAAAATCAAAAGGAAGAGGAGGAAGGAATCAGGACATATTTCAGGAACCTTATGGTCATTTCATCCGTTTACATCTAAATTCATGACTGACTGGAAAGCTGACCATTCATTTCAGCAAGGATAAGGCTTTTCCCCTTCTTTCACTGATCATTCACGAAGAGGCAGAACCTCCCCCTCAGCAACCACATCAGCGGATACGGCCGCCCAGCTCTCGGAGATGGAGGATATTGTACAATGACAAAAGGCAATTGTTTAAACATGCAGACGGGAGCGGGATGAACGAGTGTTTCTCTGGGGAACCAAGGAAAAACAGAAGTTTCCCTTTGAATTCCGCTGGCTTTAAAAACAATCAGGGCAAATGTTTCCACAAATAAGCGCAAACCATACAGTTCCCCACATCAAAGCCAAGAGTTCTGCTCTGAAGCTGGAGGTGCATTCATAGGGAATGCTAAAGACAGCCCTTTACAATGGCAATACTGTATTGGTTGTAATAACATTTTAACCAAATATGGTTAAGTTCAGGTATTTCCACTTCACACATCTGCAGCCTGCATTTGATTACTTTTGATTATTTTATACATCCTCCTCCAAGAGTGCTCACCTTAACAGCAGCACTTCCTCAAAGCCCCGTCTCTCACTTCCATCACATGCAACACTTCTGCATCAGCCACAAATTTCTGTTGCCACCGAAGACTAGTCTAGATGATATGCAGTGACTGTAAACAAGTAACTGGAATATGCTGTGGTTTGGGGCAAGGAAAGAGATGCCAGCAAAGCCAAGAAAGGGCAGAGTTTGCCCCTGGCCAACTGCAGGCCCTGACAGCTAAATACACACAAATGCTTGGGAAGAGTCTTGAAAGAGCTTATAACCAATAGGAGTAATAAGGGAGAAAGTATCAGAAGAAGAGGAGGGAATTGCGGATTCTCTTGTCCTTTTTTTTTTTATTCTGTTTTTAGGAAGTCAAAATATAACAAAAATTCATAAAAAGACAAGTTTATCTGCACTAGATACATCATATAGTGTAGAGCTACAAAACAATCTTGATCTGTCCAGAATATTCTTTCGAATAGAAGCATCTTCCTCTTACCTAATGAAGGAACAGAGAGAGGCTGAAATCTTGTCTCTATCAGGCAATGAAAACCACTTTCAATTGCAAAGACAGCAACTTTGCCTGACTTCTCAACCACTCATCCGTGAACAGCTCACAGTATACCTGGAAGTGTCTGCAGGCAAGAACTGCCAGCACCCAAGGAGCAGAAATACCTTGTGCTATATTTCAGCAACATTCAAACTGTTGGACACTTGGTGTTTTCCCCTGCCAGTTCTACCTCTTCACTGTAGGAAGTAACTTCACATCAATCTCAACAAGACATGACAGCATACTGAGCACAATGTAATACTATCAGGAAACTCATCTCTGCTGTAATTCTCCTTTTTGCCCAGTTGCTCTCCTGGAGTGTCCCAGAAACAACCACTACTTTCCCCCTTATCAGCACCATTTGCATGGTACCCAGAGCACACTGTATCATTTTTTGTAAGGGCTTGTGATATAAAATGACCTCTGCAAATGGCAACCCGCTAAAAACCAAGAGCCCAAACTGTAAAGTCATCTTTCCATGTCTTAGACGTAAGCCAACTGGAAGCAGTTGCACACTGGGGACCATGGCAGACCCCTGCCAGGGGCAGCTTTCAACATCACCAGCCAAAAAAGTTTTGACTCTCTCTGACTCTCTCGTTTCCAGCTCCAAAGGGCATGGGAGCCCTTCACTGCCCTCCAGTTTGGGAGTACACAGCATGGCATCACTGCCCTGGAGTAACTCAGCTTTCAAAGACCGCATGCTCGGTGGCACCAGGCTTGGAAGCAGCTTAGTCACAGCGCACAGGAACAACAGTAATTAAATATCCTCACCCTAGCTATGAAACTAGGTCAGGGCTCAGGCTGTTTCATTCTAAGGGGTGAAGCCTTTCTTTAATTTTCATACTGCATGAACTTTTGGAACGTATTTTTCCAGGGTCTGCTCATATCCAAATTGGCTGAGATGCAGCGCTGAAGTAAGAGCAGTTCAGAGAACAGTAAGCGTGTCAGAGGAAAAACATCAGACAGTGTAAGGAGCAACTGTGGACGCCAGACATCATGGCACTCAAAGCTTGGGAAAGAGAAAGCAAACAGGAGATGGAGAAGAAAAGGAAAACAAAGCCACTAGCAAGGATTGCAAAGCTCTGACCCTACAAGCAGCACATACCAAATCCTGAAAATCACTACAAGCCACCTCTAAACGCTTAGTGATAGCTAAAGAAAATGGAAGAAAACCAGCTTTTTTTGGAAGTTTCAGTGATCAGATTCAAGATACAAAGAGAGTCATTCACAAAACTGTCACGGGTGAGAAGAGCACATGAGACTCCCATCACAGCCTGCTCAAGCACCAGCTCCTGTCGCATGGCTTTGCCTAGGCATGGACATTTACCAGCAGCATCTTATAGTCACAGAACTATGCTGTCAATGCATTAAATACATATCCACTGGCAAGTTCTAATATTTTTACTTTATCTTAATTTCTGTATTACTTGTTCAGAAATTGTTATCTTCAATCCCTGACACAAAACATGTCCTGCTCTTTTTTATCGCATTGGCTGTGGGATTTTGTCCTATCTCTCTTCTTTGGTACTGCTTCAGAATTCCAGTACGGACAGACTGATATTGCTTTCTTATAATTTGTCCCTGTTTTATCAACAGGAAACTCTTAGAAACAAACACTGGGATACTAATGATGCTCCTTGAAATTCTCCTTTTTTGTAAAAATAAATGAACCTAAGAGGCAGTAAGTCTGCCTACTTCTATATTTAGTCTGCCTACTTCTATACCCCAGACATTACATTTCAATTGTTAACTTTCCATGATATGAAATCATTTGTTTAGCTACAGCATATTTTCCAGAAATGCATATAGTTAGGTCCTACAGTAATCCCTCTTGAAGTCAAAAAGTCCTGGCTTCTTTAAATGCATGTGGCATCACCTTTCAGTCACAGGTTTTTGTCACCCCTTTCACTGCTAAGTTACAAATACCTTCTTAGGTGCCTCTTGGCCTTCATTAAAATAAACGCTGCAACTAGCTCAGACTTTTAAGTGAGGCTTTCCACTGGACACTTCAACAGGTTTTATAGCTGCTTACAACATCATCTAAACAGAAAGCATCTCATCGGTAAACGCACAAGTCTAGCCCTGGCCAAAGCAGCCAGCTACACAGAAGATGACCCCACTCCAAGGGATCGTTCTCCCCATGTACCCGAAGAACTCATGACTCCTTTTTGCCAACCATCATGCTGGAAGTCACAGTAAATTGTTGGTCTGCTGTGACCCTGAAATCCTTCTCAAGCCTTCTGTTTTCCGCAAGACAAGCCCCTTCCCCTTTTGTAGGGGGTACTCTCATTCTTTGTTTCTGGATGTATGACCTCACACTTAGTTGCATTAAAATAAATTTTGCTTGAGTGGCTGCTCAACTTAGGAGCCGATCCAAAGCACTTTACGAAAAATTCCCTGTACTCCACTTTTAAACAAGTATTTCTGTGTTAGCTGCAAAACATAGGAGTAATTTTCTATTTATCTTCAGTTCTTTAATTACATTAATTTTAAGTTTTCCATTGTTCCCTGAAGGATGTCATTGGAAGCAACCCCACTTAACAGGCGTACACGGACATCTCCTTTGTAGATCAGTCTGCCGTCCCAGTATTAACTTTTACAAATACAAATTTCGTACAATCCTTTATTTTTATTTAAGCATAGTGCCTAAAATGCCAAGTACAATTGCAAGCCCCTAAACCTCTTCTACTACATCTTCAAAGCCACCTTCACTGAGCAAACTAATTATTTTATTACTCAGGAGTGAGTTTGTTGTTTAATCAAGCTGTATTTGCTCCTTTAATTTCTTGAGCAACCTCACGACATATTTGTATTTCCACTACATTGCTTGTATGATGATGTCAATCTCTGTGTAACAGCGCTGCTTTAAAGGCTGTCGTGCAAGACATGGATATGAGAACTCTTGGTTTCACGAGTCATTATTTGCGGAGTTTAGTGAATTTCTATCCATTGAGTTGGGAAGTATAAAAGTGTTTTCTTGGCCAAGTGCTTCAAAAATAAATATTAAAGGTGAAAGGGAGAGGAAGATGTGTAAAATACCACTTTCAAAACGTGCAAGTTTTTGGTTGTAGCACGTCACAAGTGTGTTTCAGGAGTGCAGAGATACCATGGGGCAGTGGTGTTCATCTGCACTTCACCTCTGTGGCAATGGTTTCATCAGTTAGGTGTGAAGGTTATCCTTTTTTCTTTGTATTTTTTTCCCCAGTGGAACTGATTTCTGACTTTTTGCATCAAGTAACCCAGATTTTGTTTGAAAAGGACAATTTTTCCCTCTTTGGGTTTCCAGGGAAGGAGATTACCAAACCTTTGTAACTGTTACTCTGAATCCTAGGGTAGTTGTGGCCTCTCCTGGGTAGCCAATTTTCATTTTAAATTCCGTTTACAATAGCCAAGAAAGTAAACTGGCAACTTCAGTCTTTATGTAATTTCATCTTTGCAAAGCAGATAACATTATTATGGCTTGTGTAGTATACAGAGAATACCTCAAATACCTCAATTATTATTTCCTAAAGCATTAAGGTTTAACAGTACTATGTGCATGAGTCTTGCCCAAGGATTTGAAGTTTCAGTAAAATGTTTCATCCATTCATCCATCTACAACAAGCTGGGGAACTGCTGGCAGTGAACACTTGTTACTTTAGGATCTTCAGGAAGATTTAAAATATATTTTTATGTTGGGGTTTTTTTTGTTTGTTTGGGGTTTTTTTTAAATGCCCTTTCCAAGGAAAAGATGTGGTTGTTAATTTGGTCAGCTCTAAAGGTAGATCTTTGAGATTATATGTGCTGCAGACGGGCAGTTAAAGGAGTGGAAAAGTCAGTTGAGGCTATTTCTACATAATGGAAAGGGTTTTCCTCTCAGAGGCCTTGGAAAATCTTGCTGGAGGTGGATACATGCTACCGTAACGTGATCTTTATTTTTCCCTTTTTGTTTCCTTTTTAAATGTCATATGTTGAGAAAAGTCTCTTCTTTACTGATGAGAAGTGGTAAAAACAGGTTTCTGTGGAAAGAGAATTCCACACACTTTAAATAAAAAGAAAACCTAAAAATCATTTTGTATTTTTAACAGAGCTAAGTAAGCCTCTTCTTTTCATCCTGCCACTGTGATGTCTCATTTTATTCTTCATTGGCTGACTGAGGTCTTTTTAAAAGGAATCAGATCACCTGCGGGCAGCCATAAATCATTCCTGCCATCTAGGTTTAAACACCTACTGTGTTGCATGGAGCTTTTTCCAGGACATTTTTCCATTCTTAGTAAAACGCTTTGTGTCTATTGAGTTGCAGTATACCAGTAAGTCTAGGGTATAAATTTATCCTCATGCTGTTATTTATGGATGTTTTCTTGATTTCAGATTTCAAACTGTCACACTTGAAATCAGTCTGGATGGTGAGGAAGCTGAGAATAGTAGTCTGGGCACATGCATTTATCCTTAGGGAGAAAAGAAGGAGGTGCAGTGTGCTTTTTAGAGAGGTTTCTCAACTCACTTCCCTTCCTATGTTGTTTTCTAAGATGATAAAAAGATTTCTGACCTATTGCCTGGCTACTCCATGACATCTGTGATGGGGCCATCAGTACTTGTGGTACATGAGATGTGTTTTGTCCCCTTAGAATTTATGTGGGAGTCTTTTCCTCTGTGATTATAACACTTCAGAATAAAGTTGCGATTCTTTAATGAAATAAATCCTAGTAATAATATTGCCCCGTCATTTGAGGATGGTAATAAAACTATTCATACACAAAGGCAAAAGTGCTTCATTAAATACTTAGCGATTTTGTAAAAGGGGTGGAGAACGCTCTCTATTTCCTGAAGTTTATGCTGCGCTTTTAATGGATGATGTCAAATACTGTTTACCAGAAATAAACACATTTAAATGGTCTGGAAACTCAAGAGTTCCAAAGACCCAGCTGAAGAGCTCTCTGACTCCATATTGTTAACTTTCCCTAATTCTTGCAATTCGAGGGAAATTCCAGCAAGCATTAAGGGTTTAAAAGTGTCAATATACCAAAAAAGGGTAGGAAAGCTGATCTGAAGGGCTGTACACTCATTCTGTTTCTCTTCACTGTGTTTTATACCGTACCGTAATGTACTAACAATTTATAACAAAAACATGGCACCTGAAAGTTTCTGGAAGACCTCTCTTTACTCAGTTATCGATCATGTTCAAACTTCAAGCTTAGCTCCATTAGGTTTGCTTTAAAACCACTTCTTAAACACACACAAACATATGCGCAAGACCCACATGCATTTAAAGCTCGCTTTCTATCAATACAGACATAACATATGGTTTGAATTTATGGTATTACTTAGGAACTGACTTGGGCAATCCCCACAAAGAGTAACTGGTACATTAACAAACAGACCCCCAAATGCATTACAGCCTAAAAATACAGACCATTTGAAAAGGATGGGAAGGAAGGAAGGAAGGAAGGAAGGAAGGAAGGAAGGAAGGAAGGAAGGAAGGAAGGAAGGAAGGAAGGAAGG
>JAAGNO010009957.1:51895-105696 GCA_033439905.1 Ceryle rudis | reverse complement strand
TACAATAAATAAAGCGCAAAATGAATTCCTGAGAATAGCTTCATACAGTTCCAGTCTTTAAGGTTAGGGATTACACTAGCAATTCAAAAATCTCTGCTATAAACATTTTATCCACATCTGTACTTCTCTATTTCAAAAAGGACATGTTTCAGCTCCCATATTATATGCTGAGAGAGATCAGAGGGTATTGGATACGCTCAAGCTCAAGGAGAAGCAGACAATTCAGGGAAGGGCTTCATATCACATTTCTGCTTGGAGCTAAATCAAGCAGGATCAACTATTTGCCCAGAACTCAGCACTGCTGCAGGATCAGGTAGTATTCTAAATTTTAATAGCACTGGCTCAGTTTGAGCTCTGAGGATTCCCAGTTGTCAAAATGAGAATTGCATGGAAACATTAAACATGATCATACTTACTTAACCACATTTTTTTAAATGTGCCACCTTAGGGGTTTTTTTTTAATGTATCTGCTGCAGCTGGTTAAAAGGTTTGTGTTTTGGGTTGGTTTATTTTTTTTCTCAAACTATAAAAATTCTATAAAAAGAGATTGTGTTTAATTTTTCTTGTATTCGAAACTGTTGGCTGGATTAGCCAACAAATAAAGCTTTGTAAAAACTGATATATTGCTTTGTACCATGGCCAAGCATCCATGTTGAAAAAAAGCAAAGTACAAGTTATTTTATCCATGTTTACAAGAGAATAAACCATGCTATTTTTGGTCAGTTGAATTTTAAAGTATTACTGTAAAGAACTGGTTGACCTCTTCCAAACCATTTAATTATCAGCCAGCTACTTAAGTACGAAGTCTATATTCCTTGCTCCCATAACTTCTAATTTCCTCTTTTAAAACAACTTTCTTTTCAGATAAAAGGTTTCTGAAAAGTATGACTAATTACAGATAAGCAGGACTCTGGAGACTACTTCTCTTTCTCTTGTGATAGAAAGATAAAAGTTGTTATAGTCAAGGTTCAGAAAATCTTCTGCTAAAATTAAGGGAAAATTTTTATTTCTTTTGGTGACAAAGAAAATTCCTCAAAATTCTTTGTGACTCTGTAAGAGAAATTTGAAAGGACTTACAAAATTAAAAACCATAATTAACTCTATTTAGAATTTATTAGTTCTGAATTTGAGGGGGAAAAAAGTGGAAATAAAAATGGAACAAACAGAAAAATACTTTGAACATAAGGTGATGAAAAACCCCACCAACCACAGCTGGGAGGACCAAAAACCAATACTATTGTTCTAGACTGTCTCTTCCCACATAAGCATACACACAGAAAAAAAAGATACGAAAGGTCCAGAGGTTGAAAAACTGAATTCTTCTGATCGTCAGACTTCTGGGTATTTCTGTAACTTTATAAAAAGCCTACTTTCCCACTTCTACATAGTGTCTTCTACATACATGTCTCAAGGCCATGTCAATGTCTGCATATGATTTGTTCTTTCCTGGAAGCCCCAGTCACTCCTAATTCCCTGTACCTTTTAGGCATAACATCTCAACTTTCCTACTTTACAATCTTCCTCTTGCTTGCCAACACCATTCACCGCACAGAGTATGACTTGACTCAGCTTCCAGTTCTTATAAACACAGAAAAAATTCTAACCCAAAGATAAATGTTACAAAGGATAAAAATTTTTAAGTGTATTCCAGGAGTTCTAGAAATTTGCAGCAGAATTTCATACAGAAAAGCATTAGTGCTTATTGGCTGTAAAACTGACTGCTTACTTGCACTCATTCGAAGTTTACATAGCTTTACTAGACGATGAAATTCCTCCTTCCAGGAGTCTGAAAGATGAGCAAATGCACATTTCAATTACAGCAACTTGTTCTCATATCAAACCAAGCCCATTTTTGCCCAAACTAAGTCTCTATAGAAAAAGCAGCTCTCTTTACAGAAAGGAGCCTTTAAGTTTCTTTACACCTCTTCCTTATGAGAAACCATTTACACAGAATTATCCCACTATTACCAGAAAGTTCTTGCTATTTTAAGCCACATGAATGTCTGCCTCACACATTTGACTATTCTTGTTCCAAAAGTGACAACTGCCATGTGATGCATTTTACACAACAGAGTAAGAAAAAGATATTTTCTTTTTGGTTTGCACCAAGCTGACCACAATGGGACACCAATTTCATTTTTTTAAGCCACCACGCTCGACACCAAAGCTTGTGTTTAAAGCACAGTGTTATCCCACCAAAAAGTCACCCAACCACCCAAACTGCTTGATCCAAACGACAAAGCCTACTCCCAAATCATCAGACAGACAGGACACACAAAGGACTTGGGTGTGGCATAGTTTTTGGATTCCTCCAGCACAGAAAGATTGCTTTAGTTTGGGGTAGCAAGGTTTTAATGGGGCACGGTCAGATGTTGCTTCTATATCTATACATTAGATATATCACTGTCTGTGTTAACGGATTTTTTTTCAATTTTTCAACATTTTTCCAATTTACTTTCTTTTATTCTCTATGCACATTCCTGGGGTACAGTCTTGGCCACTGCCAGCTTCTGGAAGGGATTCAGAAATCTTGATTTATTGACTGAAAGTATCATATATTCTCTCATTAAACCCATCCCATCAAAGGGGGACACACTGTGCTGCAGGGGCATGCTTGTATCAGCACTCTCTCTGCTGCTGTCCTCATCTAAAATTATCAAAGGGTCATTGCACTATTCCACCCTGAAAACCTTGAAATGCACAGTCCCAGAACTTCCCAGGGACTCATTTCCTGCCCAAGGATAAACAGTGGTATCTGTACTCCATGAGGTCTCTAGGGACTGGCTGCTACCTGTATGTCCCCTGAGGGCTATTAAACCAGCTGAAGTTTAAATTAACTCAAAATGCAGCCCCAAAGACAGGGGTGGTTTTCAGAAACCATGCAGCAGAGAGCTTTCACACGTTGCACCAACGCGTGGAGATGACCTTGTTGTCTGATGCCCATTGTCAGGAACAATGCAGTGCCTCCCTTCTAAGAGCATGCCGAGATGAGGGCTGGGTGGAACTGCTTATGGAAAAATGGATTTGCTAAAATGGAAAACAAACTTTCATATGTGATCTAGAGTAGCTCCAAAGAGCCTCTGCTGAATGGGAATGCACACCTTGGGAAAACACTGTTCTTTTGTAACCAGCCTCACCTACAGTATTACCAGTAAAGAACCCAAATGCAGCTGGACACAGAAAATGAGAGGCAGAGGGTTACCATGCACTTAAGGAAGAGGAGACAGAGTAAAAATCATTGTGGGATGCCATAGGCCTTTGGATCCCCACATGGATCCAGGTGAGCACTCCCACAAACCACACAGGCTACACTACCCACCTCTGCAGACCTGCCAAATCGAAACCAAAACCACTCCACTGATAAAACACATCTCTAAATTCTCCACACCCAAGGCCCACACATATCATGGCTGCATGGGCTTTAGGGCCTGATGGGGCAAGCTGCAGTGTCAGCATGGCATCAAGGTTTGGCTGAAGGGAGCACACGTAATTTCTGCTTTCTCACTCTCCTCTTCCCTTTGAGCTGCAAGGGAGCACTAACAAAACTGGTCCCCTGTGGTTCCTGTAGCTGTCTGGGGAATGGTGGTATGATTTGGGGAGAGTCTGACAGAAAAAAGGAGATGGCAGAGTGCCTGCTAATGCTGTTCCCAGTGTGAAATGCCCTGCAGGCTGACATGGTGGCTCCTCCGGGGCTAAACAACCAGCAGAGATAGTATAATATAGATTCTGTTTTAACTTGATGCCTAACTTAAAAAAAAAAAAAAAAAAAAAAGTGGTTTCAGAATAAGCCTGGATCTCTGAAAGAGCTATTTTTAAGAAAAATCAATAACAGAAGAAGAGCTTTTAATCCCCTTAAAAATCCTTAATAGGCCAAACTCATCCCCGCTCTAACTCTGGAGGTTGAGCAGGCCCCCTGAGAGGAGTTAGTTAAGACCACAAGCAAACACATCTGGCAACTCCCTTCCCTCCAAGCCTCAGACACGCGACCCACCAGGAGCTGCATGCAGCATACATCAGCTCCCAAAGTCTGCTCGAGAATCATTGGAGAAGGCTAGTTTGGTCCCAAACCATGCCAGGAGCTATGCTACAATGTGGTAGGTACTCCAGGTGACTGAACCACAGCAGCCAGTACAGCTTCCCAGTGATGCTTAATTCAGTAGTACGGGCACAGCCATAAAAACCTAAGTCCTGTGCTTAAATTCATAAATATTTATACATTGATATCCAGCTACACGAACTGCCTCAAGGCTGGGAACCTTGAACTGCAAGGCAGTTGATGACAAGAAGATGACAGTACACCTTTGTAGTCACCATCCCTCTCCAGTGACACTTGCCATTTTCATTCCAAAATGGAATAAAACCAAGTTTCAAAATATCAAAGGTATCACACATGTAGTAGAAATACCTTTCTCTACTAAAGCCTACCAAAATCTGCTGACTGGAGGCAGCCTACATCAAGGAGAAACGCAGCCACATGAAGCTTTCAAGTCTAAGGGAAATATTTCACTGCGTTCTCTCCTTGCCTGGTTTTGCTTTCAAACTTAGACTCTGATTTCTTCATCAGCCTAGTAAAGAACACTAAAACTGAGAATAAAGATCAAAAATTACTTCCCTCAAGACACCTGTCCAGTTCTGGAGGCTACGCAGCTTCTTGGCCATCTCTAAACAGCTCAAGTGAATGCTAAACAGAAAATGCTTATAACAAAGGAAATCCACTACATCCAACTCACAAACATTTCAAATAAATAAATATAACTGATTCCCATACAAATTACCTCAGATAAACTGACCACTGGGGACCTCAGTCCTCGGGTGCAGTTTGCACAAAGCACAATGTGTCCCAGGTCTTCCCATTCATCTTCTGACCTGGCCCTATTGCTCCTGTTGGACCTTACAAGAAACAGAGCCAAAGCTACAGAGTTTTAATCCCAGGGCTTTGACACTCACCTTCCTTGGTGGTTTTGAGCAAGTTATTTTATCTCGCTATCTCACTTTCCCATCTGTAAAAATAGAGATAATACTACTCAGCTATCTTAAAGGAAATTTCTTGAGACAGATTAATTAATGTCTTCAAGGTACCCTGAAGAAAAAACACTACAAATGCAAAGCAAAACATTTCTCCACATAAATTCCTATGGCCATCCTGTTTATTAACAAGAGGAAAACATCCGAGCTAAAAACAAGACACAAGGCTATTGTTTCCCAAGAGGCTACTGAATTATCTCCAGGGTAATTGCACACCATTTAACTCATATCACAAAGAAAACCACACCAAAACTATGCTTGAAGCAAACTGCACTAATAGAATCATGGCATTCGCATGAATAACACGCAACCCCACTGTGTGCTTTGCACCACATACTTCAGAGGCAACAACTAACCAGTAGAAAAATAGTCTTACTCTTGGGCTGAAGCCAAGCCCCTGTGTACCAACAGTACAGCCACCAGTGCAGCCAACTTACTGAAACCCAGGTGCAGGCTGTTTCAGGAGGTGGGAAACAGGATACGGGGTATTTTTTTCCCCTCTGTGTAATGTGTTGTCAATTCACAGCAACCCTGCAGAGGAGGGGAGGAGGCTAATTAGGACCTACTTTTGATTTACAACTGCTGGGGTTCAAGGAGCAAATCTTAAATGTAGTTACAGCAGTAGCTGCAAACAGGGTGTGCAATGATGAGACTGAGCAGCAGGGCACTGATGGAAACCTTGCACTTTCAGAGCTTGTTCTGTACTGGAGAATTTCACCTTAGACTATTTCCCCGACTAAGAGTTTTTAGAACCACTACAGCTCCCATTAAAAAGAAACCAAAAAATCTGACGATGCTACTTTTAGATTCAGCTGCAAAATGGATGATGCAACATTGGCCCAAGATTCGAGTGCTGCTATAGAGCGCAGGAAAATCAATGAGATAAAAAGCAGCAAGAAAACTAGAATGGTTACTAAATAAGGCAAGCAATTTCAAAATTAAAGTTGCAATGGGACATTAGATCAGAAGCACACACAGGACAGCAGTCTTGCTAACGTGAGTGGAAACAGCATATCTGCCAGATGGGTTAGGGGGGTGGGGTTTATCAAAAAAACCAAAAAAACCCCACCAAACCCACAAACAGAAAACATTTCAGATGAAAAAGACAGTTATGAAAGGTTACAGGTTTCATGAGAAACTCATCTCTGATATTCTTGCTTTTGAGACTAACTTCTGTCACCAGAATGTAGTCAACAGCAAGGTTTAAAAAATGATAGCAACCAACATCCTTTGTTTGTCAAAAAACCCTGCGAGAATTATCCTAATTGCATTAAATATTTGCCATTCTGCAAGTCATCAATCTCCCACTGACTTCTCCAGCTTATTGCATCTACAGAAGAAGAAAGTTGAGTGGTTAAAAATCACAGTAGCCAGAGTTAGCTTTATCCCAGTGCAACCTGAAGTCACATGAAAATCAAGGTGCTCCAGTACCTCCTGTGAGCTTTCCATAGTCACACACAGAAATGACTGCAGGTAATGAATTCTGGTTGATGTGACAGGGGACTGCATCAGTTTTGTAATGCTCAACTCTTGCTGCAGTGATTTAATTTGCTAATTCAGTGTCTTGTGATTTACAAAACCCGTGCTTGAGCTGAACCTCAGGTGAGAAAGGGGCTTCCCATTTCAACTGCATCTTGCAGAGTGTTGGCATCTGACCTAAGTCTCAGAAAAGTGTACAAGCATGTAATTACAGTGACTGAATGCTGTGATAGGGCTACACAGTCCTTGTAGGACTGTTTAAATTAAAAAAAAGTAAAAAAGGGGGAGATGAAAAACTAAATAAGTATATTACCCCCAGAAGTAGCAGATGAAAACCCACTTTTTTTTTTTTAAGAATGCATTCAGAAGCCTGTTCCATCTCACCTTGAGACTTAGTCTTTTAACTAAAAATTTGACATTTTTAAATTCCTGTCACAAAAATGACACTATTTCCTCACTATCTCCAGCCTTCACTAAATAAAAGTAATATTAGCTAGATGTTATTTTCTGTAGACTGCAAACAGCAAGTACTATCCCAAACGTCAGAGGAAGCGTAAGAGCAGCAATACAGAAGTGACTGCTCTTTTCACTCAGTAGCATTGCAATTTCCCAGCATCACCTAATTTGGTAGCTGGCCACATCAGTACTGAGCACCAAACTAATGGTCTTTCATCTAAAAAACATGTTGGCAATTCATTTATCAAAGCAAATGGATAAAAATGTGTCTCATAACACAGCAGGTGAAATCTCAGGATGATAGCAAGGAGACTAGCCACCTATAATGTCAGTTTAAACGCAAAATGGAAATTAAATGGAGTAGATTTTCTTGACTACATTTACAGCATCTTTCTAGCCCAGTGGATTTACTGCACTTCATGAGAAACAGCGGATGTAAACCAGTAGCAGCCTAAAATCAACCCAGCACATCCTTCCATCAGACTGAGGTTTTTTTAGTAGCGAAGTCATTAAGGGACCGTATCTTCATCAGTTTTTTGTTTGTTTCCACTGAAAAGAACCAAAGCACCAAGACCACCGCAGGACTTCATCGGCGAATCAAAATACACATCACCGAAACCCCAGGGGCATGACATGTAAATTGTAAAGATTTCCCACTTGACAATTTTTGGAAGGCTTTATCCAACTGTGTTCTTTTGTGTAAAAGAGAGGCTGAGTCATCCCATGGAGGAGTAACTATAAATACCTAATGCCAAGACTTCTGCGCAAAGGCTGCAGCACTTGTTATACAGTATCTTGGAGGCACCAGAACAATGGAGAAAAAGTACAGTGTGTCCTTTTTAGGAAGGAACATCTGTTGCACTCACTGAAGAGCAGCTGGCGGGACCTCCCATCCCCTAAAAAATGTCAACTCACTGGTGTTACTTTTTACAAGCAGCGTCGCAAGATTTCCTCAATCTGAGGTAGGGAAAAAAGTACTTGGGATGGAAAAAGAAGCTGCTGCCAGAGGATTTGTTCAGCCACTAACATTTTGTTCCTTTAAGCAAAACATAGTCCTTACGTTGTCTCATAACGATGCAAATATCTGGTTCTCTTTATCCTGACACTGTATTTTGCAGTTCATCTAGATATAGAAGTGAAATAAGTCTATTTGCAACCCAGCTGGCACCATGCTTCATTGCCACTTTTCCATAGTATTTACCTGAATTCAGTGACTCTACAGATTAGGAAATACGAAAGCAGCTATTTTGATACGCAGCAGTGAAAATCCACATATAGGAATTAAATTAAAGATTATTTTTTTCCTGCCATCATCAGATGTATTAGTGCAACCTAGAAAGACAGGCCTGAATCAAAGCATGAGACCAAAACATAACTGAACCCTGGAAATCTCATTCGCTTTGTAATCAATACTACAGGTAAGTCTTCAGGCCCCGTCTTTTTCCTTTCCTCTGTAGACAGCTCTGCCCATTCCCAAATATGTTTCTATCAAGGAGTTCTGCTGTCTGGCTCTACAGGTTTCTGTGGAGTTTCAACACTGGTTTTATAAAGTTAATATTTATAACTACCTCAAGCAAGGGCCTGAGCACTTCCTACCCCCTGCAGATAAAAGCAAAGAATCAACTTGAAATCCCCTGCCAAATACTATAAATAACCGTATTTCATGCCTGCAATGTCAACAGACTGTTGGAATAGGGCTTGGGTCTTCGCTCACAAGCACACTTTTCCCTTTCACATGTACACTGGAGTATTTTCCTAAACAAAACATGGCTTTATGCTAGTTTAGTTTGCGAATGGTTTCATTTTAAATCCAGAATTAAGAACTTCTAAGAACAATGTTACCAAGCTTTTGTTTGTTTGTTTCTCCCTCTTTTTTAAAAGGCCATAAACAAATCTGAGTTCTTTAGCATGTTCTGCCAGGACCATGACAGGCAATGCGAGAGAAGACTGGATGAACAAAGAAGTATGAAAACCTCTGAGAAGCAATGAAGTTTCAGTTACAAAGTAGGACTCTGTCCTGGGACCAAGAGTGGTAGGCACAGAAATTAGAGGGAATACTCACAAGTATTCACATGGAATTTTATTTTTTTTATCCTCCCCATCACGTTTATAAAGCCATCAGTGCTGCAGTGCTCTGTAGCCTCCTGGGGACCAGTCGGTCATGAGGCAGGATGTCTTAAACCTTTCCTTCGTGCTCTGTTTACACAAAGTACATGGGCCCTCCTAACTACCTATGAAGGGGTCTGACAGTGACTACAGGCCCTTTCCCTCACACAAGGATATGCTAAGGAGCACACAGACCCTACTGTAAAAAGGGTGAAAAAGGTTCTCACCACCTTGCTATGAATCCAGCATGGATACGGTTTTTCCCAGCCAAAACTGCTTAGTTTTGAGTTTCCCAGCTCAAACTGCTTCCCCATCCTCCTCTCCCACGAAGTACCCCTATTCCTGACACAGTACGAGTTTACACTCACACTCAGCCTGATTCAGAGCACACCACCAAGTTTATGATTTAACTATCAGGTTTTGGTCAAAAGCTTACTCTTTTTCTTTTTTTTTTTCCCCCACAAATATTACAACATTTGATAGGAAGTGGAACAGCATTACCAGACCAGATGAGCACACAGCCAGCCTCCTGTACCAGCTGTACAGGATCAAGCGAACCAGTACGTATGGCATATAGAGGAGTCAATAAGGGACACTGAGAGGGAGACTACAAGAGCTGACAGAAGACAGAACACCACTATTCCTGTTATATACTCCCAAGTTCAGACACTTCATACATTACCTACAATTTTTGTTTTTAACCCTTCATGACTTTTCTTTGTTGAATCAGCAGTCACCTTCTGAAGTCATCTTGCTCCTCTATCCTTATTTCTCTGTACCTCTTCTAGCTTTGTCATCCCCTTCTCTGAAAGCAGAGGAAGATGACAGTGCCCAGGATGTGCACGTACCACAGAGATATCCTGAACATAAACTAATTTTCATTTTGGCTCTGCACTTCTAATAAATTCTGAACAAGAATTGACTTTTTGGCTGCCACTGGAGTTGATGTTTTCAAAGAGCTAGCCATAATCATTTCAATATTTCTATATTGAATTGTAATAACCAGTTTAAACCCTATAATTGTGTGCATATATTTACAGCTGGCTTATTCCATGTACATTACTGGGAATTTAATCTGTCATTTTATTGCCTGATCACTGCAGAACTTCCTGCAAGCCTGAAATAACATTTTTTGTTGGTTTTTTTTTTTTTTTTTCTGCGCTGAATGCTACCATACCATTGGCAATCTTTTTCCTACCCTGCATACTACTGTATCATCAGCAAACTTTGTCATCTCACCATTCATCCCTTTTTTGTTTCCCTTAGGAAGTATAGGCCTAACACAGTTCTCCATCCCACCCCAGCAGCAATCTTCAACTACGAAACCAGATTATTTATTCCCACTCTTCAATCAGATACAAATTCATAACACCACCTTTGCTCTTGAGGGCTTCACTTCTACAAGGCTACCTAATGAAAGAGCTTGTAAAACCTTTTTAGAAATTAATTTACACAATATCCAGAATAGTAGCTTCACTTTTTCTAATGAACACAAACAGATTTGTGAGAAATGGACAACCCCTCAAGAAAATCACACTAACTTTTCCTCATTCTATCGTATGATTTATGGACATAAGAAAGTATAGGAAAAAAATAGAATTCTATCAGTTGCCCTGATATGTAAGGAAAACAAACAATATTTAGTCTCCATGATTAGATTTGTTTCACATTTGCCATTTTTCTGATACCTAAAAGCAAATTAAGTGGCAGTTGCTGAACTGGAGTTGATAGTTTGCTATTTCCCATTTGAGTTCCCTCAGAACTTTAGGGTGAAAGCTAGCTGCTCATGGAAATGTGAAGGTAATTATTCGTTGCATCAGCTGGTCAACATAACCTCTTCCACTACCACTTTGGCTGTGGACAATTCACCTCATTTGCCTCCCATAATGAAGGATAACAAAGGAAATCTTCTAAGCATTTTGAGGAGGAACTTAAATGGAAAGAATTAACTGAGGTTTTTCTGCTGTGGCTTTGCTGTCTGTGAATTGTCATTTCAGGTCCTGATCTTTTACAGATATTCTGGTTCTCACCTAGGCATCTTGCTCTCCTCAGGAAGAGGGAAGCTAATATTCCTTTCATAACTGGAATATACATCCTACTTAGTGTCTTTGTTAGCAGCTGTTACCACCAACCCACCACCCACCTCTGTTTTCACTGCTTTTGAAGTTTGTTTGTTTGTACTACTTCCCTTCTGCAAATACCCTTTCTAAAATGGAAAAGAACAACCACTGCTTTCACCAGAATAAAACATTTAACTTGAAAATGTCTGAGCTGTGGTGGTTTTGTTGTGTCCCCCCCCAAGGGCAGTTTTGTTCAAGAACATTCCTGTTCAATCCAACCTTTGTTCTCCCTTTTAGTTTTCTTTCTCCTTTACCTCCCACTTTTTCCAGTGTAGGGCTGAGCCAAAATTCATTTAGCATTCCATAGCCTCTAATTAGCCAATACTGATGAGTTAAGGAAATGACATGCCACTGTGCTGTTTTGCAAATGAATCAGAAAACCAAAATCTTCCTTAAAGCCATAGCGTGTTTTCTCTCTGCTCCCAGTCCTGTCCAAATCCTAGCCAGTCTCCATCTCTGCTTATTTGTGTTGCTCTGGCATCCTTTCTGCTCCCAGCCATCACTCTTCAAGGCTGCTGAATGTTAGCTGCTGCTTTTCAGAGCAGCGCCTTGTTTCAGGCCCTGTACTTCATATACGGCTACAAAGATTCAGTTTACAGTCCCTTGGGACTCAAACCCTATGTAGCATTTAGAAAGAGTAGATGCCATCATCGGGTAGGGCACCTGTTTATTTTGGAAGGTGCAATTTCTGGGATGAGGAAGAATAACACAACAATGACTCCAAGATACAAAACCACTAAGATCTCATGATCTTCCTTTCCTCGATCACAGAAGATCTCGAATCTCCACAGATGAAAACAATCAAAGCAGTCTGAATCCCTAAGATACTGTCATCAGTGATTCTGTATCAGGAAAGGTGAAAATTAATCATTTTAGTGTAATCCAAGAGGAGACCGAACACTCTCAGATGTTTAAGGATTGCCAACTGTCACTGTATTTCTTCCCTTCTGAGAATCAGATGAACATAACCATCAGCTGTAGCTGCTCTTTGCTACCCCATATAAAATCAGATTTTCAAGAGCACTTCTCAGCTGCCTGACCCATCACACAACTCATCTGCTAGGGCTTAATGATATCATCTGAAATCACACAATCTTCCCCAGCCCAGTCATTCCCCCTGGAGTTCAGGTTTTCCCCTTATTTTTAAAATGCTAAATACTAAACCACAGAAGGCTTCCAAAGTTGTTTCAGCCTCTCGTCGGGAGCCTTTCTTTCCCCTTTTATTAAATTAGGGGACTGCTTTTAGATCCAGCAACAGAAAAGAATGTTTGGCTTGTCAAGCAACCTGTTGACCAGACACAGCCACAGCCACTATTTTTAAAACTAGAAATAAAAATCAGAGAAGACCTTACATATTTTTTTCATTCTTTTGACAACTGCCAAGATATTCATCCTGGGCCTCTGCAGCAATAACTTGGAGGAGAAAGAAAATGTTATACAAGAAGTAGTAGAGGAAGAAGGGTTTTCAAGCCAGCTTCACTTTCACGTCACTTGCAACCTAATGAAATATTTGTGTCCCGCTGGGTAAGAGCACTTCCAGCTGATTACAGAAACAGGAAGCAGTGCAGAAAACCGATTTCTTAAAAGCAAACAGTGATAAAAAGTAGGATTGTTTAATAACAATATGGTCAATTTAGAACTTTTCCCTCCTCCCTCCCGGTCTCTAGAAGCAAATACACACCTGCAAAGGAACACTGCATATGGTTTGTTACCAGCTTCTTTATAGAAAATTGGGAGACAACTACAGTAAGAGTTGTCCTTTCAAACAGTCCTCTGGCTTTAACTCATTCATCTTAACAGTCTCACATCCCATTGACAATTACTTCCCCAGGCTGAAAAATACTCTTATGTTCCTTCCTCAGGTTAAAGCAAAGACTCAGTCTCTCTGTCTCCTCCCAGCTCAGCCCCTGCCCCTCCTGATGCCAGAGTCTAGCCATTTGCAGGTTACCCTGCCTGCAATGTGCCTGTCTCAGCCTGTCCTATTCCCAACCACGGCCAATGGCAAATCCTATCAGAGTAGAATACCCAAAGGCCAAGCACTCAGTGATACACCCTCAACACACTGTCCCAGCTTCCAGTGATATATAAAGGCTCCCTGAGACCAGGACTTTATCTTTGAAGTATTATGCCATGTATTGACATGATCACTTTTGAACCCAGGTAAATTTTTGGCATCCACAAGGAACTCGATTCCAACCAGCTGCCTTCTGCCATATTCAGTTAGGAACTCTGATTTTCCCAGAATGCAACCCCCAGGTTATTGAGAGTCATTCAGAGAAAAAGCTGAGAGATACATGCCTCCCAGGCTCTTCTTTTAACTAAAACCTCATCTCTGACTCCCTTGGTTGTTCTCTGGAGCTAAGCTGGTGCCAGCTGCTGAAGACATCTGTGATACTAATATATACTGAAAAGCAGGCTTGAGATATCCCAAGGTCAACAACTTCTGTTGAGACTCATGGCTGGATAATTAGGTGGTGTTTTTTATTGCTTTCACACTCTCTCTGGTCACCAACAGCCAAAATCACCTGCCTCCTGGAGGTATCTGCCTCCCTCCTTTAGCAACACAGCCAGATTGCAGCAATGAGTTCATCACTTTACAACTGTTAACTTCCTGAAGTCAGAAGGGATCATCTAAGCCTTAAGTTTTTTTGGTCCATTTGGAATAAAAGCACCTACAGCAGCAGAGCATTATCATGATGGGCAGCTGGCTCATGCCTAAGTCAGAGAAAGGTCAAAACCCAAAGCCCCACACCCACTTTGCTATAGCTTTTCAGTCTTCAAGGTTTCCTATGCAGCTTCCCATCTTGCTAGGCCTTGTTTTTCTTAGGAGATATAGCAAGATCACAGCTTGAGGTGTCCTAGCTTGAGGCCCTCAGTGCAATTCCTTGCTATCAACAGACCAAATAACAGCTTATTCTGCTTTTGTTGAAAAACATGAATGGGTATTTGTAACAGGGCATAGAAAGTTTAAGCTGTGACAGTACAAAGCACTAAAATAGATTTGAGTAGAACAACCTAACAGAAGGTCCCAAATAGAGATCAAAACAAAGTGTTGTGAAAAATGTATTTATAGAAGGAAACTCTTGTAGTCCAGCTGGCAGATATATGCACGCACACAGAACTTGTGGAAGATGAGAAGTATTTTAAAGCAAACAATCAATGCCTCCAACTTAAAAGCATCTCTGTGATCTATTGCCTTGGCCCCTGACCCTGGAGCGCTCCATCTCTTACAACACCGTTGGAAGTTTTAAGTAACCAATCTGCCCACTTTCACCCAAGCTCTCCACACCGTGGTGTAGGACAGTGAGATTTGGCAATGTCTGCCTTTGTTAAAACACCCAAAGGAAGGGGAAAATCAGAAAGCAAGGGGGGGGGGGGGCCGGACACAACAAACAAAACAAAACAAAAATTAATTTGTCCAGCAGAACCACAATTAATTCTGAGCTAGATTCAAAGAATTAGTGTTCCACTAATACACAAATACATAAAACAAATGATCACCATAGAAACTGGTCAAGCAAGTTACAGACTGTCCTCAAAGTGCAAAAAATCCTGTGAAGCAAACAGGCATGACGACTCAAGGGCAAGAGAGGGGGGTGAAACAAAGATCAGAAACTGAAAGAAAATTTATAAGCGCCTTCCCAGCTTCACAGCAGATTACTATTTTACAGCTGAGAATTCAACTCAGATTTCTGAGCTCCCAGTCCAAGACTTCAAACGTACAGAATTTCCTCTTAGGGAAACAACGACAGCTCCAAACAAAGTTCTTTAGGACATGCCAAGTTTGGTGGGTTTGGTGGTGGTGCAAAGGCCTGAGGTTTTTTCTAAACTCTCAGGATTATTTAAACAACAAAATGGGTGGTCAGGAGTGCTTGTCATACACTGGCTAGTTGCTGGCTGTTTCACAAAGGAGATGGTAACTGCTAATGGTAGCAGCTAAGAGAGCGATGCCTTCAGTTCAAACAGTAGGGATGGGTGATTTGGAGATCAAACACCAGGATTTCTTTGCTGGAGATGGTAACTACTCAGCCATGTTTAGTTTTGCATTTGTCAAAGAGGGGATGCTTGGAATGTTACTATATCTCATGGGGGGCCCATGAAGGGACTGCTGAACACTTTGGGGTCTACTTCTGTGCTGAGGGAAACCAGTTAAAGAATCGGATTAGACCCAAATTCACTGAAAGCATGGAGACAAGCTGGCATTTCATATCTTAGATATTCAATAACAACATTTAAGTGCTTCCAAAGTCATTTATAAAGCATGGAATACATTTGAGAGGAGAAAAAAGATCATTATTTCACCATTTTCTTTTAAGAAACTTTGGAAAAAAAAAAAATAAAAGAAATAAAAACACACCACACACCAAATCCCACAAACAACCCAAAGCAAACAACAGTTACAACGACAACAACAAAAACACAACAAAACCAAAAACACAAAACACAACCCCTTAAAGCTTAAGCCTTTACCTACACCTCTTGCCTTTTTATTGGCTTAATTTTGGGTTTGGTGTTTGTTTTGTTGTTGTTCTCCCCCCCCCCAAGGTGAATGTTAATAAGAGCAAATTCCTAGTGATGCGATACTATTTATGAAAGCTTTAATTTCTATGAACCTCAGCTCCATGCTCCGGGCATTGTCTTTCACATGAACATTTTCCTTCCCCAGATGATTCATGTCAGAATTTTAAATCACATTAAACCGTTACTAGAAGAGACACAGCAAGAGGTTAAGAGTGCAGTCTGGCATTCAAAGAGCAGGGACCACTGTTTAATGCAATTTTAAATGATTGGGAAAACTAAGCAAGCACTGAAGTGGCAAGTGATGACAAATTATTAAGTTTAGCCAAAACTGGAAGAGAGCATGATGAAATTCAGAAACATATAGAAAATGGAAAAGATAGACAGGGCACATGAAACCTAATTTTGATAACAATAGGGCAATAGCCACTTCAGAGAAATAATTTAATTTATATTGTTGGGTACCACTCAAGAGAAAGAGGTGGGTGGTGAGAATTATGGATAGTTCAGGCAGACCCACCAGCTGCAGCATACAAGGCAGCAACCTATAAAAAAGACACTTGAATTAAATGATGGGATCCTGTCATATATGAAAAGCCCAGATGCTTCTACGTAGCATGAACCAGTTTGCTATGCTGTGCATAATGAATCTCTCATCGAGTCCACATTTTTATTCTAGAAACTGTCTAATACAGTATTCCAGCTGAAGAACTGGCTAAGACTTCACCAGTGAAGAACACTTTATGGGTCTGGCTCTGGAACCAAGATTAAGTAGTTCTGCCTCAGATGTCCATGCTAGGGAGAGTTTTGGTTCAGAGCTAATTTCATGTCACTCTTACAAGGTTTTCCACACTATTTGGTAAATTATTTTTATATATGAGAGCTTACAGCTTTCCCAATAGCCCTTAGCTTCATGGTCTCTGCCACAGAATGATTAATTTTTAGGGCTGTGGATCCCATCACTCAAGGAAAGCACTGGAAACCCCAGTAAAAATAAATCCATACAACAACATGGGTACTGGGTATGAACATACTGACTCAGGACTTGCAAAACTACAGTAAAACATCCACTGTGGCCCAATGTAATGAAGGATTTATGGAAAGCAAGAGCAGCTGCTTTGGGTTAGATGAAGCAATGAATTCAAGTTGGGGTATTTCATCCAGAAGGTCTTTTTTTCCCCACCATATTTTGAGATACAAGCAGGAGTTATTTAGTAAGTTCTGGAGAGCTTTTATTTTCAGTGTTTTGCATATTTGGTAACCAACCAACCCAGGAGTTCCACATGTCCTACAGCTCACATTCCTGAAAAGACAGAATCATTTCCTTGATAAATAGGCATTTGCAGCAAAAGTACAGAGCCACACTTTCAGAAATTATTTTAGACACATCATCTGTGCTGTTTCCGATTGAAACTGTACTAGCATGGAGCAAACAGCACTGCCACATTTCTCTGCACGCAATCCACACCTTTGAAGCCTTTTAAAAATTCCGTGCCTTGAAAATAAGGCAATGGATGGGAGAGCTCCTCAGAGAGCCCACTCAACAGCCCTGGAAAAACGTAAAGGGCTTTTTAGGAACACAAAAAGAAAACAAAGGCAGTTTTTAGAAAAAAAGGAGTTCTCTGGAGTCTTCAACACATTACCTCCACACACATACAATGCAGACTCCAGCAGAGGATAAGAACTGTTTCATTTACAGACAACTATAGAGTTATAGATGTGGAAAATACTGAAAGGATTCATCCACATGGTACCACTAGCACATAAAAATAGTTACAGTATGGTGTAGACGGACTCACTTAAGTTTGACCTGATCACACTGAAAACCACCCACTGAAACCAACCCTGGAATAAGGCCACTGATTTTCATGCAGAATTCCCCATATATGTTCATTTTAGCCTAAGTCTGCAAGGGGAAGCAGCAGGCTTGATGCTTTCCTGAAGTTTTCTCGGAACTCAACTTTCCACCTAAAGCGAAGTTCAGGTTCCCACAAAGATCCTCGGGGGGAAGGATCATGACATCTGGGAGGGGGTCTGCTCTGCTGAACAGATACAGGTTGATCCACACTGAGGAACACATCACTGCCTGCACTTATATCAACTCCTGTGAACAGCTCATATGAACCCTGCTCTGACCTGACCGAGCAGCCCCCTCAACTTTTGAGCGCTCAGCTCAATGCTTCTCTCACACATCTCAGCATTCAGATATCCTCTGCATCTTCCCCGTTCAGAAATTCATCCAAGTTGAACCTTTCTTTCAACCCACATACATGAAAGCATGGCTGAAATCTTTCTTAATCAAGTAGAGCAATTATCATGGTTTCCTTAGAATGGATTCTTTGTCCATCATATATTTCTAAATGACAAGAGACTGAAGGTATAGCTGTGCTAGTGCTATGGAATTAGAACATCTTTATGTATCCCCTTATTTTCCAACACAGGAAACTCCCTCTTTTCAGCATGTCTAGAATGCATCCCCACTTTGACATCTGTAGGTCTAAAGCCAACATTAAGCATAAGAAGAACCACCTACGTCTGCAGCTGGAAACTAAAATCAGACACCTGCCTCATAAAAGGAACAATCTACACCGACTTCAAAGAGAAGGGATTTTTGTTGTTGAAAAAGTGACATTAGCAAAAGAGTATCTGAAGAGGTGCCTGGCCAGGGCTCACAGTTATTTCATGTCCTGAGTCATACTGTTTACGCTGTGGTGGGAGTACGGTGGCATACAACTCCATGTGCAGCATGCCCATGGGATCCTCAGGAAAACACAACATGTAATTAAATCCCTGAAATACTTTTGACCATGACAAAGTGAACTCTGATGAAAATGCAGAATAGAGAAAATAACCATTCTCTGCCACTGGGGGCTCAGGAGATACACACACAGACAGATGCATGGGCAGGATTAGCCCATTAAGCAAAATTTTTCAAAAAAACCCAGATGTGATAGATGGCTTTTTTTTTTTATGAGTGGCATTTTTCTTCACCATGTATTAACAAATTGAGAATTTTGAGACTGTTTTCACCTTTGTCTGGAGCACTGACTAAAAATGATCTCTGCTAGTATTATATGGGAATATGGCACACTGTAATTACTATAACTGAAATGTAATGGATGAGAGGAGCAGTGGAACACAAGGACACAGATCTACTTTCTGATCTTGCATCTCTCATTACTTCTTTTTAATTCAGTACCCTAAGTTTTCAGAAATTCTCCTAAGAAAAAATTAAGATTAAAAAAAGCAAACATTTTGCTGTTTTTAAGTATGCAAAAAAAGAAATAAAAAATATTTAATTCTTTTTCTGGACAATGAAGAAACTGGGCATCACCACAGGAATTGCATTTACAGAAGAAGACAATGACACTGCCCTAACACAAACTAGAAAGAAAGTCCCTGTGCCAAAAGCATAAAATGTAACTGAAGAATGAATACTGTCTTCTGGTATTTGGAAATACCAGAAGACAGTATTGTGCTCATCTCTAAGAAAGGTGGTAAAATAATTTGTAAAGTCTCCTGAGATGACCTGCTAGATAAATCTGCGCGAGTAGAAGATTACACACACACAAAGCTGTGTGAATATATAAATATATATATATTTTACTGCACAACAGCAGGCCACGATTTCGGAAAGCTATGTAAAGCAAAGCTTAGATATAAGGAGAAGCGCTTCTAGTGACACTGATGTCTTTGTTAGATAACACTATCATGACTGTGCTCCTAGATAACAGGACACAAAGCTATTTTTCTGCAATACTACACATGGTGGCATTAAAATGGTTAATAAGTGTCAGGGAAATGACAGGAGAGCGCATGAGCTCATTCAGTCATTAAATAAGGCGTTTTGTAAGCTGCTGCCTAAGAGGACTGGTGACAGACCAGACACAGCAGCCACATACTGTGGGAAAGCAGCAATGCCATAAAAACTTCAAAGACCAGACACGCTCTGGCTCTCATGGAGAGAAAGGGAAAAAAGGGCTGTGAGAAAGCAGCACAGAGAGACCTGCAATACAAAGCAAAGGAAGATGAAACCTGGGGCAAGGAGAGCAGCATCTAACACATATAGGGATCCCCAAACTGGAATCCTACCTCATAAGAGTCAAAATACAATCTTATACATACAATCTTATACAGTATATTTGGGCATCTTGTAGGCTTCTCTAACATCCTTTTCATACCCTCAGCGCTACTGGTAGGTAGAATTAGCTGTGCACAGGCAATGCAACCCACCACATTGCTTTATGAACAAATATGAAAGTGGTCTGTTTTCTTCCCCTCAGGGGCCAGGGAAATGGCAATTCTGCCATCAGAAACCTTCAGGGACAATTTTACTTTTTACAAGCTTCCACGGGTACCACTGAACACAAAGCTGTGCAACTGCAACTCCTATGGTTTCAAGTTTATCTCTCGGCTTCCTGCCCTGTCAAGGTTTCCTTCACAAGCTGATTGATGCAACTCTGATACCTAAAATATCATCGTGCTAATCTGGTGGAATGTTTATTACGCAGCTATAAATGTTCACACAAAACCATGAACAACTTGGGTGGAAGCCACGGGAGGAGGTTTCCTTGCTTTACTTGCACATGCAGCTGCATTCCCTTCAGTAATGTTACACGCAAAAGTAGCAAAGAGCAGAGATCACATCCTTTTAGTGAACCATATTGTAGCAATAGCATCCAAGTGCCTAAATACAATTTGTTTAAATTAAGAAAATGCCTGTCACATTTTATTTGTAACCCAGAATGCTTCGATTATTCCATAGTTTTGGCAGATTGCTTGGGGTTTTTTGACCATCATTTAGGCACTGCTCCCTAAGCCTCCCTTCCTGCAAGTACTGGCCTAGAAATTGATGACTGCTTTCTCATCACCACTCTGCCTGGCACCCAGAGATGAACAACGCAGTGAGGGTCACTCTGTGCCAAGCCAGGCCAGGAAAAAGGAGCATCCATGCAACAGATCTTGTGGACAGACACAGGCATGAGCAGTGTCTTCAGTAACATCCCTTCTCTCTGTCTTGGTCTGAGTGAGAACAGACCTAATTCTGTTCAGTGGTTTTACTTTTCAGCTCAGCTCTTCTAACTAACTGCGCTGTCTGAAGTCAGCAGCCTGTTCTCACAGACAGTGTCTGCTGCTAGCACTGATAACACCCCGTGTTTAGGATTAGTACCAAGGATTGGTGTGACGACCAAGGTCCCTGCTAGATCCTGTGTGCCATTTGGGGGCTGCAGAAAGTGAAAGGCCACACCTGCAGGGAGGAGCAGACAGGGCAGGTGACCCCAAACTGACCAACAAGGGATTCCATCCCATATACTTCATATTCATTATAAAGCTGAGGGATAACAAGGGTCGAGCTCAGCTCGGTTCTTCTGGTTTCTTCACTGGCCGGCATGTGAGGAGGACTCTGTCCATTCTGCCTTTGATCCTGATCTGTATGTTTCTGAACCCAGCTCCTGTCTGCTGCCGGGGCTAGTCTGGGACTTTCCCAGTGCCTGCTCCACAACATCAGCAGTGACAGTGATGTAGCTGCCACCTGGGGGGTTGGGTTTATTACTGGTTTTGTATATATTCCATTTTTTAAATTATTTTCATTAAAGCTGTTCTAGTTTCCTTTTCTAATCGCTTAGTCTCTCTCCCTTATTTCGTTTCTTTTCCCCTTTGGGGAGGGAGGGGGGTTAACAGAGAGCGTCTGTTATAGGTCCAACAGGCTGCCCTGACCCTAAATCGTGACACTCTCATATGAGTCCTACTCATCGGCCCCCAGGCAGCTTTCCACAGCAGTATTATTTGCTATGCCTTGTTTATAGGTCAGATGAGGGCTACAAAATTTTACCAACAGGGAAACATCAGCCATTTGCTTATACTATAAAGCTTTATTTAGTGTTTGGTTTTGTGTTGTGAAAAAAGAAAAAAAGTAAAGTTCCCACTAATTTTTTTCTTTCTTTTCTAAGAGAACCATTAAAACCCAACATTCATTCAGATGGCAACATGCCAGGGCACATGAACTATTTTATCCCATATTATTCTGAGATATGCTGGTAAGTCTACCACAGGGAAAAAAAAAAACCAAAACCAAAAAACACAACAAACATACCCACGGTGCAAGATGAAATCCTGGAATAAGGCCAAAGCCCAGAGGCAAGAGGGAAGCCTGCTGTCATGATTAGGACCCAGCTAAGGGAGCATCTCTAACATGCTGAACCTCTACTTTCCCACCTCTCTGTATGTGAGTCTGGCATGTCTTGGCCACTGTAGAAATACTTACAAGTAGTTTTAGTCCTGGCAGGTTTTCTGCATAACCATTAGCAACTGTTCTTTTCCACCTCTATTTTGCTCTGCTCTCATGAGACTCCACCTGAAGCACTGTGTTCAGCTCTGGGCCCCTCAACACAAGAAGGGCATGGACCTGTTGAAGTGGGTCCAGAGGCAGCCGTAGAGGACAAGCTGAGAGTGTTGGGGTTTTTCAGCTGGAAGAGGAGAAGGCTGTTCATCCGGAAGAGAAGGCTCCAGGGAGACCTTATAGCAGCCTTTCATTACTTAAAGGGGGTGCACGGGAAAGATGGGGAGAGACTCTTTATCAGGGAGTGCAGTGTTCAGGGTTAATGTTTCAAACTGAAAGAAAGTAGACTTAGCTTAGTTATTAGGAAGACATTCTTCAATGTAAGGGTAGTGAGGCACTGGAACAGGTTGCCCAGAGAAGTTGTGGATGCCCCCTCCCTGGAAGTGTTCAAGGCCAGGCTGGATGGGGCTTTGAGCAACCTGCTCTAGTGGGAAGTGCCCCTGCCCATGGCAGGAGGGTTGGAACTAGATGATCTTTAAGTACCTGCCAACCCAAACCGTTGTATGATTCTAGAAGGAACCATCCCCACAGGCAGCAGGTGGGAAGGCCTGGCAGGCCTGAATCAGGAGCTGCCTGCTAGCTCCCTGCTTTTTCAGAAGCTGCTAGTATCTGACTTGGCCTGGCATTACTTTTGTTCATCTCAGCTAGCACACCCGTGTCTTATGTGCTGCACCACCTGGATAAATGGCAACCAGGAAAAGACAGACCCCTGAGTCTCAGTTTCCCTCACCTGAAGACAGAGGCCATAAGTCCTCACTTAGGTCAGCAGGGATGCATTAAGGATAAACCCATCAGGAGGGACGGAATCATCATGCAAATCAATCATGCAAAATCAGTTGTTCCAAGTTGAAGTTTAGTCAAGTGATTACATGTAATTCAGAAAGTTTTGAGTTTACTAAAACTGAGCTACTGATCTGAAGTTCATCCCACCCGACTACTACAAGTATTTTTTTCCAGGTTTAAAGGAAATAATTGCTATGACCTGAACTAACTCTCCCTTGAAGTACGGTACAAGAACAGCATCCCAAGAAGAAGGGGTAAGGGTTCCTTAAAGTTAATCTCCTCTCTACAATGCAGCCAGGGATCAAGATCCTACACACCTTAATCATGCTTATAAGTTAAAATGAAGCAGAGATCTCTAAAAGGAAAAACTCAAAAGATTGCTTCAGTGCTAAGAAAGGAAAAGGAATTGCTCTTACATTCAAAGAAGCAGTGTTCACTATACAAAGGAAACAACGAAAACAAAGAATTTTTTTGTGCTACACACAAATCTAGACTGCTTAATCCAACATACTGTGCGGTCACCTCTACCTGTCCTTTATTTGACTTTTTTGTAGACTAACTAAAAATAAACCACCTCACTGAGATTAATTTTTCCATTCACAAGGTGGCAAATTAGATCTGTCACACATGCCATGGTGGCCATATAAACACAAAGTACACTTTGCTTAAACACAAGCTGCTACTGGGAGCAATGGGCACTTCCCTTACCAGCTTCACTTCATCCTCAAGCACCGCTACTTAATCCCTGCAGATTAAAACGGCCTTTTGCCAGCAGGAAAACTGCTTGACTTCTCTTGATTGCTGACACGTTCCTCGCCTGTCCACTTGTTTCCTTTGAAGTTTTCCTCACTGTTTGTTTAAGGCAGGAAACACAAAACTAATTCAGCAAAAGCAGCAATCAAAGACATGGAGAAAGTTTTGAGTTTCATTACAGAAGCCAAAGGGTTACAGAAATAAAAATTGAAAGTGCCACAATTTTCTACCCAAAGCAGTGCTTGACTGGCAGAAAGGTATTTATTTTTATCATGGCAGCCTGGCCTAGAAAGAAGCCGGCACAGAACAAGTGTCTCTCTGCACTTCTAAAGCTTTTAAGATGAACACTGTTGGGAAGGAAAGAAAGAGAGTCTGTTTTAACACTGTCCTCACCCTGCATTTAGGAAGTTAAGCAAAGAGGACAGATTGAAGTCAGCCAAAGTCAAGTAAACCTTTCCAGGAGTCATTTTCACATCTGCTACTCAGTGATGGAAATGCCAGGTCCATGATCCATGGGCACCGTGTGATGCTTCTGCCAGGGTTGCACAGGTAGGTGATACTCTCTCCTGAGAAGGGGAGAGGAGCTTGACAGTGCACAAGCTGTGGGTCCTCAGAGATGGTGCTCATCGCTAGCAGATTGGTAACCACTAAGGCAGCGGATTAGTCCCTCCTCACGTTACAGATAACCTAAAATCCAGGACCAGTGTGCATGGGATGGTAGCCATAGCTGTAGGAACATACCTGCCTACATGAGAAGCGACTACTTTATTATTTTGCTTGCCCACTGATAGCAAGAACAAGTCCTCTCCAGGCCTCTCCTCCAGCTTTCTGCCTTCTTCTTCCCTCAAAGGCATCACAGCCCTTCATTTCAGGGGCAACAAGACTTTAGAAAGAGACTGAAGTTCATCTGCTGCAGCAAAAATGCAATTTCTTAGCAGAAGTTTTGTGTGCTATAGAAAAACAATGACTTCTCATTACTGTCCATAACACCACCATGTCCTCACCACCAAGTACCACCACTTTGTGTCACTACTCAGTGAAAGCCCTTTCAGATAACCACAACTCTGTCCACTGACTTGAGTACACTCTGGATCAATTTCAACACAGCAGCTTTTAAGAGACAAGCTGCACACGTTCTTTTGCCTTCACATGTACCACTAACACTACTTCAGTCCTATTGCTTCAACAGTTACTCATTTCAGCTCAACAAAGAAGGCAACGTTGATTCAACAAGAGGGTAAGTAAAAACTTTCCAGGGAAAAAACAGTGGATTTAAAAAAAAAAAGTTTACTTTCCATGGAAAAATTGAAGACTTTCATGAAAGAAAAATCAAGAACTAGCCGACTGCTAAATTTTCTGCAAGGAACTAATATTTTTTATGAACATTATTTAGTTATTTATTTTAACCTACATAGCAAGACAGCCTCCAAGCCCCTGCTGCACGATTTTGTAGAGGGAATCATTTCCTGCCATAGTAAAGAGAGCTATTACCACTCTGTCTCCCACTCCAGGAACCTCTCTCTGAAACTAGGTAGAGTACAGTCTGCTGGAGGGTCAATGCTGCTCTCTCTGTTCAAATCTCTTTGCAACAGCAGATCTAAAATTAGATTGCAAACTATTCAAGGATGGATGAAGTGGGTTTTATGATTTACTTTTGTCATGAATCTAGTTGATTATCATGCAGTAAGAGTAACCTAAAACAATTAGTACCAACCAAAACTTTAACAACAACAACAACAACAAAAAAAAATCAAAACAAGGGGGGAGAAGAGAAAAGCCGTAAGAAAATTTTACTTAATAATGCTCATTCACGTTTTAGCTGCTTTCCCTACTTCCCCAATACTAAAGACAGAGATCTGAAAGATTTTACTAGTAAATCCTATAAAGCAAGTGTCACAAAATCTCAACTCAAGTGTTTAACACCAGAACCTGAGAGCAGACATTTCATCAACACCTTATTTCCTGAGAGGCCAAGAAAGTGTAATTCAACTTTCTGGAGATACAGCTAATCACACAGCAATGGAGACAGAAGAATAAATCTATTCATCAGCTCTCAAAGCCACATTATGTATCTGATATTAAAATCCCAAACACCTTGTGCATATTTTCACCTTTTGGTTAAGCCTTACATAACACATGGGGGGGGGCGGGAATCTACAAATGGTTTTATTCCTATCTGGGAAGGAAAAGGGTTTTCACAGAAGAATAAAAGAAATTTATTCTTCTCCATCCTGAGCTGGCAGCATCTCTGAATGCTTAGAGCAGAAGTAATGCTTGAACTTGCTGTGCCTGCACTCCTACAGGTTTGTTTGCAGAAGTGTTTAATACAGCTGCAGACGTTGTGAAGAAGAAAAAAGTGGAGGCACTTGATCTTGGCGGAGACCAAACATGAACCTTAGCTAGTTCCTCGCGTTAACATTCCCATGCCATACCATCTGCCTTCTGCACTCCACAATCTGTTCTCCAAACTCCTAAGTGATGGTAAAATTGGGAGAGCTGTAGTATTGAATTCACGTATATCTCATTCCCAGCAAAGCAGATTTTACCCTTATGCCCACTCAATTTTCAAAAGATGAGGTGTAAAATATGACTGGCTTCAAACACATGGTAATTTTACAGGCATTTCAAGCATGAAAAAGAAGTAGAGCATAACAATGCTACCACTAAGCTCTTCAGTGAGAGTAATATAAACTATTTTAAACCATTTAGCTAACATCTTTCACAGCTGTTGAGTTATTCACCGGAGCTCTGATCCAGCTACTACTACAACTACCAATAGAAAGGCTACAAGGAGTTCCCACATGCACTGATGTCCATGTTAAAAGCAAGATAAGATACAGGACAAATTTCCTGATTATGGATAGCCATCACATCACATTTCAGTGAAACCAAAGAAACTTAGTAAGATCGGGATTGTATATAAGACTCCTACATCTTCTACCCCATAACCAGCAGACAGAAAAAGACAGGAACACAGGACAGCAGTTGTTCTCTGCTCGCTTTCCTTTCTTTTCACTCAACTAGACCTTGTATGCCCCATGTTGAATTCAGATTTATCACTGAAAAGCCCGAGGTTTTTTTTCTTATTATTTGACCACAGAGGGTTGGGGGTGGAAAGGGGGCTTTTGACTGTACCACTTCTCTATTCCAGTCCTTTGGCTAAAATTCAATGTGATTCACTTAATAAATAGAATATTGGAAACAGATCAGTACATCGTTACGAACTGAGCATTTTTCCTTCTTAACTTGCAAATACTGTCAGACAACACTGGACTGGATTGAGTGTGATTCATCTGGCTAGATGTCGACATCTGTATTCCAGATGTCTACCTCCAACAAGTTGGCCTTGCCTTTCTTGTGAGCCAGTGGAGACCAAGTCAATGGAGTCTGACTTGTCTCGCCCAAAAACACACACGTAGAATTGGCCAAGTGAATCGTGCACTAAAAATGCTTATTTCCTACCATTACTCATAAGGGCAAGCAAAGGTAAATAGCTACAGCCATGGAAAGTGTGACGAGATGACTTATCATCCAATCATATGCTTCATCCTCATTTACACCAGCGCTGCTGTTACTTTTTCTCTCACATGACCACTGTTAGCATCTTGTTCTAGACAAACCCCTCAAAAATGCCTTAAGTCATGCTACCTTCCCCTGAAGTGGAATCATTTATTTCTTCCACTTCTTGGAGGTTTGGTTTCTTTACACAGTACCCCAGCCACTGCCTGGTAAAAATCATAGATACTTATCCCTGTAGCTCTTGCAATTGCATTCATAAAACTCAGGCTTGAAAGAGATCTCTCTGTATGCAAGAACTGCGGCCATCTCACATTCCTTTCATTGACTTCTCTTTCCCTGGCTTACGCAGCAGTGATTCTCAAGCAAAGAGGGTAAGAGTGGTCCTGACAGACTGTCACATCTGAAGGGTAAAGGACTGCTCCTAAACATGCCTTTGTTTACGAGTAGTGCAGTAAGAATTCGGTCTTGTTGGGAATTTTTAGACACTACTATAATATAGCCTTACTGTTCTCCATTTCCTAGAGGAAATGTGTTGTAAGCTTCCTTCTAAACAGTCCTTCTTTTTGAAACAAATTTTGATTAGGTATGATTTCCAGAGATATAATTAACATAAACCCCAGCATTGTTCTCTCTCCCTTCCTATGAAGAAGGCTGCTCTAAACAGAAAAGAAGAACAGCAGAAGGCTTAGTTATGCAAATGACTGTTTATTCCAACGCATTACTCAGGAATGTATGGCCTGTATAAAATGAAGGCGAAGCTGAAAATGCATACTAAAAAGTTGTAAATAATAGTCAAAATATTAGTAAATTAGGGGTAATAATAGTAAAAATAAACATTTGTTTGTATAGACACTTCACAACCCAAAGGCCTTTCCTAAGGGAATGAAGTAAACTTGCACATTTTTAGTTAGCTTCATCCATCTGTCTAGTGAAACAATCTCATGGGTCATGACTTCCATCATCTGTGTTTACTGCATACGTAAGATCGTAATTTGCAGCCCACAGCTTGATGTAGTCCTGTCTTTCATACCGAGATTCAGTAGGATGCACACACAAAAATAACTTCTTGCAACACCTCAAAAGCAAAAACTTTTCTGAGGGTGGAGCACAGATCAAATGGCAAGGGCAAAGCTGAGTAACAAAACTCCATCTGTTCAGAATAGGATGCTCATACCTCTCTGTAACTACGTTGTTACCAACTAAATAGCCATTAAGGAAATCAGCACACTCATCTGAAACACTGCAACCTGGAGTTACAGATGAAGAGTTTTGACAGTTGTCAGCTGACAAGAACGTTTTATAAGAGAGACAAAGCAGTTTGCAACAGAGGTACGCCAAATTCCTCTGCCAAAGCCTAGAGTCAGCTGTAGGTCCAGCACAGACCAACGAGCTCCTAGGTGGAGTGCAAGTTTGGCAGTACGCTTCTTGGCAATCTAAGCTAACCTACATGCCATGGTCTCCAGGAATCATAAATCAAGCTCTTTTTGGATAATACTGAGCTGTTGGCAAAGGAAAACTGCTACACAATGCTTGTTTCACGGCCCGCACCAGAGGCACGTGTTGAGCAGAATGAAAAGAGTTAGTAGTAGGAAAACCAACATGCTAAACAACATTCATTTTGTTTTAAAGAAGATTCCCAGTTACCAATCTATTTTGTAATGAGACCTTTACAAAATACATTGCAAAGCATAAACATTTATCTGAGTGACTACGTTTCCCTCTACCTCACATGTAGCAGATCTCTAAGAAGTTCTCCAAACCTATACACAGAGAATTTGGGGAGAAAAAATATTTAAGGTGAAGAGGAGAGAACTATAACAATTAGAAACACACCATCATATCCTAAATTTATTTCAGTAGCCCTTGCACATTGACATTAGAAGTACATGATATATATACACATAAATGTAAACACCACTGATGCTCTTCGTTTCTTCTGCATACCTACTTATTTCCTGCTTCTCAGCCACCAGCAGAATACTTCACTATTCATACAGCAAATCAAATATAGCAAATAGCTCTATCAAAAATAAAGCACCCATACAAAACTTTACAGGAGTCTTTTCAAGCTTTGAATTTGTTTTCTTTTTCTTAATAAGATACTAATTATCTCTGACTTTTTCTTTCTTTGTAGACTGGAAGTAGGAAGATGAGAGCACACACATTCCCAGAAATGCCCCTACAAAGCATCTACAGTCAAGCCAGAACTGGAAAGCATAGGAAAGGAAAACCTTCTCTCATGGGACCTCCAGACTAAACTTTGCTTTCTCAAAAGTTTTACATAGTTTATATACTCTCTTGAATTATTTTTGGGTTGTCTATTTTAAGAAAACAACCCCTCAAATATTCAAACCTTACAAGTTCTTCATCCATCGCAGTGACCATCTCCCTGGCTGTTTATAGCCATGCATACTGCTGCTCTTTATACAAGGGTCTGTAGCAAAGGCAGTCCCTGACCCTGACAGCTCACAATCCAAAATCCTGGACTGATGCAACCAGTCACTAAAGAGACAAATAGGTTTTAGGAGTTATCGCCATAAAAGCAGATGTGTTGCTGTACCTCAATAATCCCATTGACTTTGTTGGAGGAAGCCAGCAAGCAATCGTGGTGGTTTCTGTGCCTCAAGCACAGGTGGGAGCAGTGGCTCCCGCATGTTACTGGTAGACAGAAAAGCATTAGGAAGAGACCTACAGAACCTTAGTAAACAGCATTTTATCTTTATTGCCTTTGCAGCATTTTCAAGGCTGACAATATAAGAATAACCGCATTAAAGAATTAGGGACAGGTATTAGGTATCTTACAAGAGTCAGAGATTAATAGTAATAATACATAAGTATTAAGTATTAAGCTCACCAGGCCCACCATGCAGCTCTCCAGAGCTACACTCGGGAACAGTCTTTTCAATATAGTGTTAACACCAGAAGTAAGATACAGAAAAATTATGCAGTCAGAAACTTTTAGATTTTTAGATAAAGATTTTTAGATAGCTGTCTTGGTGGATAGGAAGGACACATAGCAGAAGCCCTGTAAATACCTTCTGCTCGTTCCCTGAAACAAGTAACCTCGTGTTGACCCCACAAGCCTTCAGTCAACACAGGACATTATAGAAGGGGAGGAGAGAGAGAGAAACAACGTCAAAAGAGCCCAACAGAAACAATGCCGGGCAAAATTAAGACTGTTCCTAAAATAGTAAGGAAAGAAAAATAAGCCACCACAAATAAAACTTATTTTTAAACTTCATATAAGCAACTTAAATTCTGGCGTTTGCCCAAGTTCTTGGAAGGGCCAAATGAAAACCAACCCTTTGGGTAATATTTATCGCTTGCAATGGCTATGGTGTCCCAGCACACTTTCATGATGCATCTCCATTTCAGGAAAGCATTTTGCTGCAGTTGACTACGTATGTATTGGTCAAGCAGAGGTACAGGCAGCATGGCCTGCCTCAGTGCATTCAGCAGGAATGGCAATACCAGAGATGGAAGCACCACCCCAAACAGCTTCAACATTCACCTCACATCAGAAGTATTCAGTGCATTCAGGAAAGGCTTTGCAAGTGCTGTCTCATGTATGTAGGGTCTGCTCTGGTCTCCAGGTGAGATCCTCATCCTTTGCTTAAGCCAGGGATAGTTTTTGCCATGGATTTCTATTGCTAGGGTTGCAGTGCTTGTGTTGTCTCAGCACAGACTGCGGACTGGGCTCCTGAACCTGGCTCTGCTCCAGGGCTCAGTCTCTCAAAGCGAGCTCGTGATTTTTGCTGCCACAGTTCAAGAGAGGACAGAAGCAGCTTTCATGGCAATAACCACATGGGTAACACAAGAAAATGGAAACCACCTCCTCCAGCACCCATGCTGCAGTCAAGCAGCGGATGGGTTGAACACGCACATTTGCCAGGCCCCCACTGACATCTCCAAGGCACAGAGAAGTCATCGGTTGCCAGTTACAGCTGGAGACCTCAAATCTTTTCACCATGAACTGCAGAGCTCACTGAATGGGGGTAGATCAGCAGCCTTTCCTTAGCAAGCTGGTTTTGGGGTGGAGGGTCACGCACCACAAATGGGAGCTGGACTCACTTTCACAGGTGTAATATTTTTCATACAAAACTGGCTTTGTTACCATGTGAATTTGTTGGGCTTTTGTAATTTACCAGGGCATCAAGCATGGTTTCCCCCACTGGCACTTGACCAAACAGCAATTCAGAACCACTTTTTTTGCTTGATGATTTAAAAGGAGAAGTTTATAGCCATCAGAGTTGCATGAAACCACCTGTTTTCTCTGAATAAAGAAAATCCTTATAAGAAAACACTAATAAAAAAAAGGTTCCACTTTATAATTTTTCACTCTGGTCTCAAAGACCTTCTAGGTGGAAGACAGAGCAGGACTCGAGAAGGAAAAAAAAAAAAACCAGTTTACAGGTTGTGCTGTTCCAACACTGTTGCTGCTTCTGCATTTGCAGAACACTTGCCACGTTTATTTATTTTTTTATTATTATTTAAGGGCTGAAAACCTCAACACTTCCTAAAAACTTTCAAGGTATCTTATAGACAACCTTGGAGCATGATGAACTTTCTGGCTTTTCGGTTTTTGTATCCTTTCTAGCTCCCACAGGAAGAGCACACAAGCCAAATTTGCACACAGGTATAGAGCTTAGTCTCTTACAAGGAAGGGATTTTAAAAGCACTTCCATCAGACCACTGTCCCCATACACTTGGAACTTTATAAAAAACACTTTTTCCTGGCTAATGGTACATTTCACTTGGTGCTTTCTGTATCCTAGCAGGTCAAAAATAAAAGAAGGTATAAATTTATAAGACATACCCTGGTTTAATTTACAATCATTGTTAGTTGCTTCTATTTGTACACTCTTTTCTTCTCACTAAAGTTACATTGATGTCAGTTCCCTTATAGTCGATCTTGCCAAATGAGAAGCTGTGTCTGCTAATAGGATGAAAATTACTAAGTCATGACAAGTTTAACCAGTTGTATTTTTAACTTATTTTGTCATCTAAGGAAGTCTTAAGCAATGCACTGTGTGTGCCAAAATAAGTAGTAAATTTACTTTACTCTCACATTAGATTCCCTTAGATTTAGAGCTAACTCTTCAAGTTTCAATCTGGAATTTAACACCAGACCTGGGTCTTCTCCCAGGAAGAGAAGAAAAAAAAAAAATAGCAATATTGCAAGAGTCTCTTCATTATTATGTGTTATTACAGTCAGGCTGTCACCCGGTTCCACCCTGATGGTATTAGGCACATTCCCATATCACAGAGTAAAACATACTCAGTGTCTTAAAACCTAGGCATAAATGGAGATTAAAAATGGCTAGGGCAACAAGTTGGCAAAAAAAAAAATCCAACTTGCATAAAAAGCATGCAAAAGCCATTAAGTCATCTTCATTTTTTCACAGAGTAGATAAATGTTCACAAATAATTTTAAGGAAGGCTTTATTTACAGGAAACTGCTTGGGTTACATATGAGAAATTGTGAACACCAACATGTACAACTTAGGCAGAAGAAGTGGACTATAACTTGACAATAAAGTCAGCCTAGAAGACCCTCTGGTGAAATTTTCTGTGAAACACTGAAGTTGCTACATTATGTTCTTAGTGGAATTTGATCAGAGAAACCTCTCTGGTGCAGCAATGCTGAGTTTATGCTTAAGAATCAATCAGTTAATTATCTTCTATGCTGCTTTTTCAATACCCCCTCCTGAAAATTGTCTTTTCAAAGCCGTGTAATTCACATGCAGCAATACAAATTTTAACACCAGATGAAAGCAAATGGCACATTATGCTGTGAGCCAGTCAGGGACACCGGCAGAAGCAGCAAGCCCTCAAAATCTGATTACACATATTCCTAAAATTTGACTACTACACTGCTTTGAGGATAGCTTTCAAAAGTAATTCTCAAAGCAAAAACAACCACTGAAAGCAAGCACAGCAGCCACTAATGTTTGATGGACAAAAAGGCCATTGTAAAATCACACCACACCAAAGTGGAGAAGTGCAAGTTATTTTGCCTAATGTATCCAATCCGTAAGAACATCTTATACATGAAGTCAGAAAACCAGCTTAAACATATGTCATCAGGTCAAAGACATTATGGGCAAGTGGAAAACAATTTGAATTCCCAGATAACTACCTATTTCAAATCTCCAGAGGAGCACAGCTAACATAGCACAACATGCTGGATCCACATACAGGGTACTAAACATTCCCTAAAATAACTGGGACTCCAGGAGAGGTCACAATTCCTACAAGAGGAATTGATAATTAAAATTATGCAAGAAACTGGAAGGCTATGATCAGGGATGTAATTTTTGATCACCAGCACAACCATACCATCTTCAACTACCCCGTTGCAAATGGAAACACCAGTGAGCATGTGGGGGGGTGGGTAATGGCACAGGGTATGGGCCTTTCCTCAACTGTTTCTAGACCTCAGGAGCTTAAGATTAATTCAGTTCCACAACTGAAGTTACGTAATGGGGAAGAAAGGGAGAAAAAACATTTTCTGCCAAACAAACTCTATGCCTGCATCCTATTACTCCCACGTTTCTTCAAACATATTGTCAGGCACTTTCAGTATGAACTAGGGCACTGGATTAGCATTATGTGTTGCCATCCAAACAAAACCCAGCATCTGTAAGAGTCTCCCAGGAGACTCAAGTCTGTTCTGACTACGAGGAGGTTATAGGTTTGGAACATACCCAGAAGCCACAGCCAGTAAAATTAATTGTTTTCTTTTTAGCCTAGAGAGGAGTTTTCTGTTGGAAGCTGCCTCCAATGTTCCCTGACGAAGAGCTCCGCTCACTCCTTCCTAAGGATAGCAAAATGAAAGGGTGATAATTTTAGGCACTCCCCAGTTTGGACAGGATAAGATGACCGTGTACATGTGTGTGTCGAGATTACCGCACAGACTGATACTCTTCCATGTGTTATAAACAGGAAAACCACGAAGACAAACAAGCTGTTCCCTATTGTAATTTACTGCAGCAATACTCTAGCATTAAGCGTATTCCCCCTAAGTGTAAACTTGTCCCAAAGAAGTACTAATAAACTTTTACGGCACAATTTGCCATCATGTGTTTAGTTTATATCACTCTGTATAAAAACAAGCTTAGAAAATTTCTAAAACAGTAGTGTTGCTGTCTTTGCTGCTTCTTTCCACCTGAGAAAACAAACTCTTTGGTTAACCAGGAGTGCCAGAGAAAGCAAAAATATTCCTATCCATCATTATCTGCCTTCTGAAATTACTTTTCCTAGCACAAAGTGCAGCACTTCTTTTATCTCTGTTTGGCCATTCACTTCCTAAAAGTGCTGTCCCTGGGAACTCCTCTTGGACATAAGCCCTGTGGAAAGCCTCTCCAAACTATGGGCTCTGGTATATTCCTAAAAGAGCCATGCTCCAACCAGGCCTAAATCTGCAGTAAAGCCAGGCATATACCTGCCACTGTATGTCTAAGAGCAGCAGTGAAGTGTCACACTTCATTAAGACTTTACATGCAGTAAAAGTAACTCTCAACACTTAAAACTTAGGATTTATTTTTCAAGGAGAGTTCCTATGTTTTGTAATGGGAAAGACCTATCAATGGGAAAAGTTTATCAAAGAGCTCAAGATTAAAGCTTTAGGATCCCTTTAGGGTTTAAAACACTACCATTTTAAAAAAAGGCAGGTAAAAAGAAATACAAGGCAAGCAAAGCAGAATTTCAGCAGCTGCTGTGATTTAAGTCTACTGATGGAGTCTGATTCAAGATGATATTTATCTCACTTGGAGAGCATAAAAATCACTCTGCTGGGTTTCATGAATGTGATTAAGCAGGCACTTTGTCTGACAGCAGCTCCACCGGAGTAACCAAGTTTGTCTGGACCATCTGCAACGTACTTGGCCTTTTTCATGCATGCTGGCAAAAGTCAAAGAGCAGCAGTGAACTAAAGTAGACTTAGTTACCTTGCTAAAACTTGAAATGGGATGGTGTTTTGGGTTTCATTGTTTTTATGAAGAACAAGCTTTATACAGAGCAGAAAATACTCAAAGACTCCCTCCAACCAGAAAGGAAGATACATTTGCCACCCAGTGATATTATCTATCGGCGGGGAGGAAGTAAAAATAATTTCTTAAAAAACCTGGGAAGATGGCCAGAGCACACAGAAAAACCCTCTACCTTCAGCTTACAGCTCAAAACTTCCTACTGGCCTCAGGACACAAGACCCTTTGAGTTACCAAACAGCCCTACTAACTACAATTCCCAGTAAAAAGCCTCCAAACAGTTAGTTAGCAGCACAATATCTGCTACAATTTGCTCTATCATGTGGCTGCACTACCAGCCCTAGCAGATCTCACAGCACTTTACTACTTGCAGCATGGGTCCCCTCTAAAAGGATGCAACTGCCAGGCATATCTGGCAGCTTCATCTTAGCCACGTTGTGAAGGAGATTGTCAAACTTAAGTATAGGCTCATCCTTGAAAGACAGCCCTCTTGGCTCTTGGTGAGCCTTGAAAAAGCCTTTGGAAAAGCCAAAGGCAACTCCATGGTCATTAACTGTATTTAAATCTTGATACAGTTAATGTTCAGTGCAAAGATGTCAGTCTTCCCACCAACTCCTAATACTCTTTCTGGTATGTCTAAACCCCTCTATTTAAGAAGCAATGAAAAAGAACCCAGACCTATCCAGCTAACAACTCTTCTTCCCTTATCCATATGAGCTACTCAGGAAAAAATGCAGCTTCTCCCCTCCCTGGCTTATTTTTCAAGGTGAGACATCAGTTTTACACAGCATCAGCCAGAGCATATCCAAAAGAAAGGAGAGGGTTGATCACTTTTACAACAGAGTAAGTCAACAGGAAACACTTTATTTATTTTTCTAAGATTGTATTTATTTTGCTCTGCAGGAGGTGAGAGGCAGGCTGTGCTAATAGATTACAAGTACACTTTGCACAGTGTTAGAAAACAGAATTGTTCCTGAAAGTATGTTTCTATAAATAAACCTCGGCACTTTGTGATCACCCAACGTACCCCACAGCCCTTTGAGGACCCTGAACATATGCTATGAGTGCATCTGGCTCATCCTGACAAGTTTCTCCAGTTGGCTCAGCAAAGGGAAAAATAAATAAATAAGTAATATAAAACAACAAAAAGGAACAAACCCGAAGACATCAATTCCACACTTGGTCTTAGCGCTGAGTTCTCCCTGTGGTCATCATTCCTGGCAAAACTACACAGCAGCTTTCGTCTTTCTTGCAGTGATGATAAACTTCCTGCTGCAGGCTGGAACAGGTCACTGCTCCCTGTCTGCCCAGCGGTCCAAACCCTGTGAAATTCTAGAAAACCATGACTAAGTCTTCATAGCTGACTTGCTGTGAAAGCAGTCTCTGATTCAAGTGTTATCCCCGACTTGCTCCTATTTCTCTCCTCTCCCAGGGAGAGGTGAGCAGTACCAGATGGGTCACTCCAATAGGAGCTACATTCACTGAGGGCCTGGTTTTCACCTCTTCCTCCTCAAAGCAGTCCACGTCCAATACGCAATCCATCACTCACAGCACCAGCGTCCTAAGAAAGGCCTCACCAAATGTGAACAGCCAGACTCAGCCTGGAGCTACCTAATATAATTTGTTTCTGCAGCAAGATCTGCTGAGAAACACCCCCTCCTAAAGGTTTTGTGTTGGCAGTATGGGAGAAACCAACCCCATTTAAAAAAAAAAAAAACAAACAAAAAAAAAAACCTGAAACAAAAAACCGTAATACTTCATAATAAGCTCTTGAGTGTCTCTGGCTGTCTCTCTTTATCCTGTAACACCACCAACCAAACTTTAAACGTAGAGAACTTTCTCCTGAAAGTTCATCTTGCAGATGATCACAATGATACCATCTCCATATCACATGTGATGGTGAGACTGAACACACTTTGCTACCTGGACACTAGCAAAAACCAGGTTACTGTGTATTAAGAATAAAAGTCTTCAATATGTCCACCCCCCTCAGATGAGATCAAACAGCTACAGGAGAAACTACCACAACCATGGAAAGTGACTAAAATTGGTGAGCACTAGAGACAAAATTGTGTCAAGATCAGCAACCCAGGGGATCTGCAGAGACACGAGGTCACAGTGATGCACAGCAGACAAAGGCCAGAAACATACTTATAAAAAGGCAGATTTCTGGCTACGGAATTAAGCAGCGAACAAAACCTAGCTGTGCAATTTCTGTCGAAAAGGCAGCATTTTACCCCAAACCTGCCTGTACAAACGCAGCCCGAGCTTCTCACCTACATGCTGTTATGAAAAGCCTTTGGTATCATCGCTCCTATGTTTCTTCTCAGCCCATTCCTTCCCATGAGTTACCACCAGATCCATTAAGAGTTAATATGATGAACAACATGAGACCACTTGAAACAACCAGACAGTCACCAAGATAAAGATCTCTTGAAAGTATTAATGCTGTGTCTGGTTTAATCATGTGCCAGGTCTGCTGATGGTGTTTGAAGCTATTACAACATTCGTTCTGCACAGACAGCAGTGACTGGTAGCAAAACGCAGCCCAACTGGCTGGCCTGCAGTGGGGTAAGAAACCAGACAGTGCTTTTTTAGTAAATACAGGAATCACACAAGAGGCTTTCAACGTCATCAGCATTACACCTTTATGATAAATCAAATACGAGATTTGACCTCTCACAAACCTGCAGGCACAATGTGCTTTGCTGTCTGCATCACATTCTCTTGTCCTATCCACAGGTAAATCTATCCTAAATATTAGGGAAGCTTACATAAGTAGGAAACAACCAGGGCAGTTACTGGATACAGGAAACCATGTCTCTTCAGAGCTGATGTCCTGATCACAGCACATCTTAAACATACAGCTCAAGTTTTCTGAGCATCAAATCAGTGAATTTTCTTTTTTTATTTTCCCCAAGAAAAAAAACTTTACTATCTGGGCCCGCATCTGAGATGTAAGATTAAGGAGACACTTGTAAAACCTCCAAAGCCATTTATTTTCTTCATCTTTTCTGCTTCTACCCACTTCTGCACCTTTGCTCCTTCTCCTCTTAGTACCACGCTCCGTTTTCTCACATTTGTGTTTGCTGTTCCTTCTACCAAAAAAAACCCACCAAAATTCAATAAAACCAAAAAAGTTACTCAGATTTAAACTTTTACTTCATTTTCCTCCAGCAAAACTGACAGAAGGTTACCATGTAATGTAATTCTCTCCTGTTCCTAGTTCTACCACCGTTGAATGACACTGGCAGCACCATCATCCCTGGGTGGCTGGAGGGGGAACTGTCCAGCAGTGGAGCACCTCCCAAGAGACAGCTGAGATCAGCTACACACTGATGCAAGAAAACCAGCGCAAGAAAATCAGTGATGCTTCTAAACTTCTCAGTTAATAGCCACTTGAACCAGCTGTCTATTTTCCAATTCATGTATCAGTCAAACCTCCAAAGTTTGTTTAATTTTGCAGATGACACGTGAGGTGCTGCGAGTATTGGAATTACTGTCTAGGTACACTAAAGAAATAAAATTTCTTAATGTGAAAGCATCAAACAGGTTCTAATGGAGAGGGAGGAAAAAAGAAAGAAAAAGAATCAGAAGACTCCACCTCTCCTCTACTCCTCCATGCTCACTGTAGAACTAAACTCAAAGCATTCCCATTCTCTGTTCTCAACCAGAAAAACACATTTTCTCACGAATTACCATAATTCTAGCAACTTAAACAGTAATTCAGGAGCCTGCCTTGTGCAAGATCAAGTTCTGAGCTACACATATCCTATAAACCTTCTGAGAATCATTTATCTCAGTCACACAGTGACTGAAAGACAGACCTTAATACTCATGCTTATTAGCAGCAATAAGAGCAGTAGCTCCTGTCCTGAGAGCGGACCGCAAAAAGGAAAGGAGTCAAGCTCACAACACTGAGAATTAGAAATTGCAAAACAATTTCATTATTATCCCTGACAGTTTATTTGCAGCCTGTAACTTAGTTTCCTTGGGGTTTCTTGAGATCAGATAGTAGAATCATTCTGGTGGGAAGAGACCTTCAAGATCATCAAGTCCAACTGTTAACACAACACTGGCAGGTCACCACTAAACCGTGTCCTTATGTGCCACATCTATACATTTTTAAAATACCTCCAGGGATGGGGACTGCATCACTTCTATAGGTACCATTTTTCCATGACTTTCCTCCAACATGCTAGAACTATGTGTTGGTAAGACATCATCCAGCAAGGCCTGACACAGGCTTACATTTAACTGACATGACTTAGGGAGCTCTGCTGTGTGCCATTTGTACTGGACACCTCCTTTACCTAACAGGGTTTGTCAAGCTAGCACATGAGGTCACATAGAAGTCCAAGCAGCTTCCATATCCTTGATCACAGGCAGTCCAGAAGTGATACCTTCGTGTTACCAGGGATTTGACCAAACAATAATAAAGTGAACACAGTAAGGATGTAACTGCAAAAAGCCCAATTTGTCACAGAGGGGAATTCATCAGACATACAGTAAAATCAAAGGAAGGAGGAAAGCCTGAGTGAAATACTTCATACATTTTAAGCCCACATCTTTTATTGCCTGCTCTATCACAAAACCATGCAATCAAGGAGATTTCCAGTTGGAGTTTGGAGAGGTTCTTTTTGTTTTTCGTTTTTTTTTTTTGTTTTCCTAGCTATTACTTAAGGATAGCAGTGAAAGATCATGACCCCACTTCCACTCCTCCAGAGTTCGCAGGGCTTTCTTTGATGTTTCTAATGTCATGCAGCCACATGGATCATATCACCTTTCCCATGAAAGCACAGGGATTATCTTTCTCCACTACTTTGCCTTCTCCCTTACACAACCAAACAACACTTCCTGCTATTCTTCCAACTGTGAAAAATAGCTGCTTATATCACACAGAAAGCCAGTAGCCTTGCTTCTTAACCAGCTTTAAGTTGTTGGTATTTTAAAAATGCTTAAACATTTCTCTTGGCTATAAAAATCAAATTTCCTATGAATTTTCCAGAAAAAAGTTCTTACCTTTGCATTCTCACCATCAGCTAGAAATGCTACAATAAATTAAATAGCTTCCTGAGCATATGTAACACATTAACAAATTCTGTCTAGTACTCAAGCACTACAACAGGGCTAGTGTGAAAGAAATTATTAAGATAGAAAGGCATACAGCTCCTTTTCATCCAAACTCGAAACAATAAAGCCTAAGCAGATGGGATCATTTGAGAAAGACCAGAATTAGTAAACTCGCAGATATTATTTTCTAAGCAACAGTAATCTTCTAGGTCTATATTTTCTTTAATGAGCTTTTCCACGTCACAAAGCAAAGGTTTTTCCAGAAACAAAAGATAACTGGTCTCTTCCCAGAGATCCACACAACTCAACAGGACAGTGTTTCCTCTTTGGTGGTCCCTTTATTTATTTTATTTTCTCTCAACAGCCATGCACAAAATGTTGATAAAGTCAAAGGATTAGTTTTATCTCCCATTCTCACAGTTTTTAGGTAGAAAGAAGCCTCCTGGAAATGTTTATACATTTAGGGATGTCTGGACCTGCTGGATTCTCAAAACAAGACCATGCCAAGTGATATCCACTGAAATTAGGTCACACTTATGTATGGAAATATGTCCTTTAGTTTAGCAAGATATGCAACTCACCACTCAAACACACTTTCCACTAGACTGGTGATACAGGTTAGTGCTTGTAAGACACATGTGGTTTAAAAGATAAATCTTCTTCCCATATAATTTTAAAATCAATTGTATACATTTCTTAGCCAAGAAGAAAACTATTGAGCTTACCCTGCAAACAGAATGGCACTTGGGTGACACTTCAGCAACAGCTGCCAAGCAAAGATAGCTACAGTCCTAGGAGACCTTGTATGAAGGGTCTGTCGCAAGAACAGAGCTTTTCTATGTCCCAGCATGTCTAGAAAGTGCTCTCTATATCCCTAGGACAATGACACCATGAAATTAAGTCTTCCCACTGCTGTTTTCAAGCCCAGATGTAAGCCATGCTACTCTTGAAACCCAAGAGCCCAACTGCTCAAGACACACCTCACTTTATCCTACCATTCCTGTGCAGATTGCATCACCAGCCCCTTGTGCAGTCAGACCTTACACAAAAATAAACACTAAACCTGCTGCTCCTGCCAAAACAATACTTTGCCTCCTTATTTTAACAAGTTTAGTGACAAACCAAACCAAAAGAAGAAAGAAATTCCCCACAAATGCAACCAATCAAAGGTAAATAAAATATATATTCCTGGCACCAGGTCTTGAAGGCCCGATGATGCTCAGACTGACAAATCATGCCAAGCAAGAAGTTCAGAGCTTTCACCCAAAAAACTGATCCACCTGCCAGGAAACCAAAGAACACCTGCAGCCAAGAAACACTACTTCAACTGGTTAAATATTTTAAAACAAAAAGTGTAATTGCAGTGAGGCCATTATAAGCATGGACAGCAATCAACTGACCTTGACATAGGCTAGGTAGTGCTCACACTTTTCCTGCATGTACAACAGTTGTAATTTCTCTGTGATCTGCCCCGCTGTCTCTCCAGGAGTCACAAAGTAAACTCTGGGCTGCTGGCTCTTTTCCTTCTTTGCCACATCAGCAGTCAAGTTATAATTCAAACCTGGTTTAAAAAGGAAGAAGAAGAAAACAAAGGATGTCAGTGAACAATAGTTATTTTCTAGCCACCTATCAATGGATCCTGTTGTCCTTGGGGCATGTGTACTTGAAAAGGTCAACCCTTGCAGGCTCTCAATCAATCACTAAGTTTCCTGTGACTGCAGAAAACTAAATCCAATTACTAATGTACTCCCAGTTTTCTTGTCGCTATGCTCCCCAGCCCATCCTTTCCCATAGGAAATGTGTAAAAATACATCTCAACACACAGACTTAATGAAAATTAAAACAAAAAACAACAAACAAACCACAACAGAAGATGCTTAAACTATATTGCTACCAGAAAAAACACAACACAAACAACACCGGCAGCTTCAAACTTTGTTTTCCTTCTAGAACTGTACAAACCATGCAAAAGTCAACCAGGATGTGGCACTTCCCGTCAATTACTTTTGCTGATTTGCAGTCATCTAAGCATTTAGACCTTAACTAGAGGTCGCTACCTTGCATTTGGTATGCCCCTCTTAAGATTTTACACATCCCTGCACTTTATAGAAGACATACCCAGAGACTGAGGAGTTGTATCTCTGTAAATTCTGGTTTCTGCTGTTCTGCAGCTTAGCACAATGCATTGGTTTGGGAGTAGATGTATCTGTGCCCTAAAGAAAACTTGTTACCTGAAGTATTTGTAGAGTGACTGAATAATCCAAGCTGCCTATACCTTTCCTGTTGGTAAATGCAACAACAGGAGCCACAAATCTGCAACAGAAGTACAGACCTGAGCACAGACCACAGCCTGTACTAATTTCAGCTGCTATCAAGGCAATAATGGGAACACTACGAGATTGGCTCACTATGAATGGCTTAATTAGTTGATAATCTTCATAAACAGCCAGCACCAGCTCCTGTGCTGATTTGTTACACATGTAGGGTGCATGCCAAATTATTGCTCTGGCTTTATTTACATTTTAAGTCCTAAATGATTGATGCCACATAATATGCTCCCCATAAATGTACGCTTTTTTAAAGCCAGAATTTTATAAACACTCAGTGTAAATGTAACACATTCTTGGACCGTGGTCTTCTATACCAAATTTCAGCAAGGGGTCTTTGCTGGGGGTTTATTTGTTTTTGTGGTGGTGTGTTTTGGGGTTTTTTTTTAAATCAGTGAATATCCTTATGTCTCTAAATTAACACTGCTGCCAGGGCTATCACCTCCAATCATTTCTCCACCAGAATTTCACTACTCTGAAAAATTTATTTAATGATATTGTAATACTTGTTGCAAAAGTCTCTGTGAACATTCATAATTCACATAATCCAAACCAAGAGACGCAGCCTCCCAAAGGAGGAGCACCAAAGGAAGGCAGGGCTGCAGAGCTTGCAGGGATGCCTGGGAAGGCTCAAAAGCTCTCCCAAGTGTGAGGTATTACTGACACCAAACAATTCCTTGCTGCAGGCACAGAGATGCATCGCAACATAAGCCCTGTACCAGGCCTCTAAGCAAAGCAATCCCAGCTACCGTCTCTCCGAAATGGCAGTGGATGTTTTCAATCAAACAGGACAGTTCCCGTCCTCCACCCTGCTTCCCCTTTATTTTGACAACTTGTTTCTATGTTATATCCAATGATGTGACATCAGTGGAAAAAATGAAATATCATGAGTAAGGTCGTTTTTGTTGTGTGTTTTTTTTTTTTCCCCTCCCCAGCTTCATTACTTTCAAAAAGCAGCTAGGGTGGGGAGATAACTGGCCAAACTTGGCACTCCTGGTAGTGTTAAGTTCCTCCAGCTCACCCTAGTAGGAAATAGCTTGCTCTAGGAAATTAACTCTTCCAGGTAAAGCCTTCAAATATTTGTCCATCGACTTTAAGCACATCTGGTTAGAAATGTTTTGGGGGATCTCCCCACCCAACTTCAGACGATCAAAATAAAACTCCAGTGAGCTCAGATGAAGGGTTTGATTCTTCTAATGACTATTCCTTCCCTGTAACTCAGATTAAATAACTAAAAGCTTCTTAACAGCTCCCTCTGAGAAAATTTGGGCCATACCTGCAAGAGCAGGTATACCAGCCAGCAGACAAGGTTTGTTTCTCCAGGCAGTAAAAGATGCACCAAGTAAATGGCAGCAGGCCTTTAATAATGGCTTTTCATCCTAAGTGCCACATATATACTCATGATGCAAGAGTCATCCCCTCATAGAGCTGAAGGTGGCCCTGAAGCAGAGAGGAGTGAGGAGGGATTGAAGCGGGGCAGCAGTATCCTGTGAGCTAAAAGAGGAATCACAGCTGGCCGTGCTAGCAGAGGTGTTACACAGCTCAAGCCACCTGGCCCATCCCTTCCTCGCCCACTCAGATGATGCTACAGCACACAAAAAGCAGCCAGCAAAATGCTCACCAGGAATAAGCACATCCATAAGTGGTTGTTGAACTACTCATCATAGTACTGATTCACAGGGAGGGAGGAGAGGCACCACATGTAGTAAATGAAGAACTTACTAAATAACAACAAAAAGCCATTGGAACAGGTATGTGTTTCTTTGCCATCTCTACCAGTAATTCTGAGGAGAAAATGATTCATGAACTTTTCTGGCAGAGAAAATTATTAAGTAACAGAAGCATTTTAAAAAAAAAAAAAAAAAAATCGCTCTAGCGAGTGACAACATACATAGGGCATTTCCCCCCCCCTCCATCCTATTCCAAAAGCCCCTTACTTCAAACCTTGTTTCAACTTCTCTCTCACAGTTGTCCCAAGCTTCTAAGTAGGGAGCCGTTCTTGCAGCTCCATACACTGAACAACACAGGCCTATAGCACCCCCCCTTCTGAGGCTTCTGGGTAGCACAGACTCAGGCCTGCATCCAAGCAGACTGGAAAAATGACAGACAGACAGAAATAATACTCCTGGCACCAAGCCACAGCAGGATACAGGTAAGAAGAGGAGTGTCCACTTGAGTCAGGTTATGTATCAGGCACGTTTCCTTCAGTCCAAGAAACAGAGTGAAAAATATCAAACCTATTACTCCACCCTAAATTTCACACTAGCCTTTCAGGTGACAGTATTTGGGACATGAGGACTACCCTAGAAGGGGATCAACACACAAGTGATGCACATCTGAAGTGAACAGCACAGGAGAAACTTAGTAGCTTCTAAGACATCTGCCTAACTCTAGCCAAATGACCACAACTGTTCATTTTCAGAGCCACTAAAATTCACCCAATTCTCACACTGGCACTATTATTGCTGCTGCTATTATTGTAGAGGAAATTATTCAGACTGTGGGCACAAGTTTACTTCCATTCACTTGCAGGGATGAATGCAGCAACAGTGCTTGATGCACAGAGAGGCCAGCAGCCTCTGTTTTCTTGTCCTGGTCACAGAGGAGCACAAGGTCTAAACAGGCTGCAGCCTGCTATTCCAGGCTCGGAAAGGCCTTTCTCTCATCCCTGCCTTTCCTGCAAATACAGAGACCCCAGAGGGGACAAAGCAGTGGCCCACCAAGTGACAGACGAGCAGCTTGAGTGAGATTCTAAGGTGAAAGAGTGAAAACTTAAAACGTCATATTTCTCACACATCCAAGATGTACCAGAGGCTGTCTCTGTCAGTGGGTGTATGACTAGACACTCAGCCCTCCAGCAAGCACTGAGGCAGAATGAAGGGTCAGACAATGCCTGGCACAGAGTGCAGAGCACATGCTTCACTTGGGCACGGCTCTTTGTTCAGATAAAGACACTTCAGCAATAAATTCATACTTCTGAAGACTGCAGTCTGTAAACAGTATCCACAAAATGGATGGGAATTATACTGTCATTGGCAGTATCAAGGAGCATCAAAAAACACAGCTCCTCAGATAGCTGTTTAATCACCAGTAGGATTGCAACTACCACCAGGAAATAAAGGAGGGTGGGGAAGGTTTATATGCAAGCATGAGTGCTTGAGGGAGACGACTTTCCTTCACATGCCTGTTAACAAAATAACCACACAATCAAATAAGCATTGAAGATGTACATTTGGCACAGAAAAAAATGGTGCTTGCACATTCAGCTTGATTTTCTAAGCATTTTATAGTAGGTGAGCAACTTCAGCTGCCCAAAAGCAAGAGCAATGCCCAGCTTTTCACCAGTAAGCAGCAGTCTTGAGCATCAGTGCTGACAAGCCTTAGGGAAGCAGCATTCCCAATAAGCACTGTGTGACTTAACAGTCACAGACATAGCATTTTAACACCTCCATGTGCCTTTCAGAGTCCAAACTGGACAACAACGTACTTACAGGGATATTCTATTTTTTTTCCCCACATTTAACCATGTAGAAGAGGAACCGTTGCACTATTTCCATGAATTGTTCCACACTTTGTTAATTGAAACTCTTCAACTGCAACGTAATTAAAATGGTCTGTTAGATTACAAACTGAAAGCTTATTTGAGATACTTTATCCAAATCATAACCCCAAGGGGGTTTACACAGTCAGACATTTCTGGCTGCAATGCTTTCAAGACAAATCACTTTGCTAGAAGCATTGTATAAAAGGACAATGGTTGGATGCTTTATAATCATCTACTTAATAGTAAAAAAATTCCTTGTAATAAGATGGACGTTACTCGCCAGAGAAGATGCACATGTTTTCAGCACAGTAAATCATTGGGAGTACAGTTTGTATGACAACACAGGGGAAATCAACTGGCTCTTACAAGGCATGATGAACAGGAAGATAGGGCTTTTGCAAAGAAGGGGAACAAATATTTACATTGGAAAAAAAGGCAGCTCATTTCTTAGCCACAGGTCCAGAGATACGAAATTAAAGCAAAGGAAACATTTTAAGCAGTACCCTCAGGAACATAAGAAAACCTTGATATTCAGAAAAATCTATTCAGTGATTTTCAGAAAGGAATTAACACCCCTGGAACGCCCAGAGATAAGTGTTTTCTTAACTGACAGAGTAGCAAGCAGTACAAAACACACTTGATCAAAGCATGTATTTGTCTGCTAAGAGTCATCATTTACAGGGAAGAAAAAAAGTGCAAAAATAGTAACTGAAGTCTCAGTTGCACCAACATCTGGAATCCAGAGGAATCTTACATTTAGTAAACCCACTTTTTTTGAGTTGTTCAGGTGGCAAAGTGACAAGCTTCAGAGAGCAACTTCAGCAACCAGCTTGTAGCTCTCACTCCATGTGAACGGCAGAAGTAGAAAGAAGCCTTTTCCTTCTCTAACTCATTTAAAATCCAAACACTGCAGCGGGCTCTGCATACTGGGATGCACAGAGGCAACTCCCACCCTTCTGGATTAGCGGCTCAGAAAGGCTGGGGCATAGAGTAGGAGGAGGCACTGCTTCTTCCAGCTCCTCCCCAGACCCACTGCGGAAACGCAGGACTCCGTGAGGCTGAAGTACCTTCCCTGGGCAACACACTGCAAGTCCTCTGCCATTCCAAAGCATGGCGAAGGTAAAACATAGCGGCTGAATGAAATAAACCCAGACCCTAAAATATTTAGAAATGCTGTATCTGTCTGATACCACTTCACACAATATCTAAGAATTGTAAACATTGGGATGTAAAAGATACGAGGAGTGCTTTAATGCAGCCAACGCATGCACGATTACACACCTTACACAATTCCATTTGCCTGAGAAATCCTGTGAGTTTTACAGACTAACTAACCCGGAAGATATTCTTGCCATCAGTAAAATACTGGGCTATTTATAATCATTTTGCAGGCAGGTAAACTGATGCACAGAAAAGGATTTGCTCATTTTCTGGTAGGAATTCAAATTTATAGTGCTCTGTTTCAAGAACTCCTTGCAGGCATCAAAAACTATTAATCTGGAGCAAATGACGCCTGCTTTCTGATAACGGTGATAAAGAATATGGATACAGAAATGTGTTATCAAGAGGTAAGCAGGGAACATGAACTTACAAAGCATCAATTGTTTCTGTGTTCTCTGTTCTTGCAGTAAGCTCAAGGACAAAATTCCCTTTTTTTGCTGAGGAAGGAAATGGCCCAGTATTATATCAGCCTCATCAGAAGGTAAAAACACACACAAGAAAGTTCCCAGAGAGCTTCCAATTTTCACAGAACCATAGAATACCAGGTTGGAATGGACATCAAGGATCATCTGGTCCAGCCTTTCCCGGGAAAGGCACCATCTAGAGAAGATGGCCCAGCACCCTGCCAAGACGGCCCAGCACCCTGCCCGGCTGAAAACTCTGAAATTGTATAGCCTAGCTCCCATCGAAACAACTTATTTCACATAAAACCTTTGTTTCTGACTCCAGAGGGAGCCCTGAACTCTAGGTCAACATGCCAGTGTACCCTGCCCAGGGCTGGTGCAGGTACCTTACCTATTTCTCCAGGAACACGCTTGCCACCAAAGCGAAAGCATGCCGTGACATTAAGGCAGTTAACTGGCTGCAAACCATCATGGCACTGAGGAGCTGTGATATTGATGGACGTGGGCAGGAAAATGGAGATGTCCATGGTTATAACAGGCCTGGATCTGGAAATCAACAGAGAAGTGCAATCGGGTGATCATTCAGAGGAAAGTTATCAGCCAAAGGAAAATAAATTGGGTCAACTGCACAATTTCAAGCAGACATGAAAAAAAAAAAAAAAAAAAAAAAGGGAGTGCATTTGAACTATAAGATAAATAGCACTTGACCTAGCTGGTAAGGACTACTCGTGTCCAAATGAAAACCATAACATCAGCCTGAAGTTCAGTGCTTGAATACACATTGTAGGCAGGCAGCTGGGGAAACTGATAATATATAATAATAATCATCATCTCCAGCAAAAGTTGCATAACCCATTCTTGATGACTGAAGTGGATAACAAAATTAGCACAACAGTAACCAAGGACACAAAGGTCGATGCAAGTGAGATGGTTTGCTAAGCAGCCTCAGTGGTCAGGAACAGGTAGGCCTTTGGTTTCCAGAGAATGGTCTACAGTCAACTTTGTGACCTGAAAGTCAAGGAGGGCACACAGGAGTAGGGGATGGATTCATAGGTAGTTTTTCTGACGGTGTAAGAACACAACAGACATCACATTCATGTTTGCTGGAGGACAGAACATTTGACTAATTCCCTTCCGGCAAGAGGTAAGTATTGAACACTCTTCTCATGCTGCTGAACTCTGTTTCAGGAGTTACTCTGTGTGTTGTGAACAAAGCTTTTTACCCTTGCAACTCTGGCACAAGGTTATTGTTATGACTGTTCTCAGCTTAAGATGACCTCAGCCAGAATTGAAGAGCAAGTCAAGTGCCATCAAGGCCCAGGTGGGTCTCCCCTCACACACAACACAGAAGCCCCACCACCTTGGTTGGGAAAAGCAGCCCAGAAACCCAGGCTCTCCTGAGCTATCCCCAGGGCAGGAATTCAGTCCAAAAATCCACTGAGTGTTATTCTTCATGGTTTCAATTCTATACATGTTCAACATGAACATGTTTTTCCAAAACCAACTCCAGTAGAAAAAAAAAAAAAAAAATGTGCAGCAACCAGCAGATTCACTTCTAAGGTAGTCCCAGCAGCCGTGCAAGGCCAGACCACATAAGTAAACCACTTCAGGACTCCCACTCCACAAGCCACTTAATTTAAAGGTGAGGGAGCCGGGGGAGAAGAGAGCAGGGATTGTGGTTACACCTAATTCATATTGACTGGAACAAGGTTCACATCAATCTCTGAGACAGCTGCTCAGACTGTTCTGCCACAGCCTGAAATAACATTGCAAGTTCATGTTTGGAGAGGGGGGATGAAGATAAATGCTAACCCTAAAAATACATATAGTAATGCAGGGAGGGGAAGAAAAAAGGAGGGAAAAGGGTGAGCTTCCCTGGATCAATTCACACTTTTGAAAAAAACTCTTTCCAAATGCCTGGGGAAAGAAAAGAGGAAATACTGTAACTAAGCTTGAAAAATATTTCTCCTAGAAAAACACAGTTCTCCCACCATGATGCACTGTGTGATTTTTCTTTAACATTAGCTCATTTGGTTGTTCACCGGGAAAAAAAAACCCAGTGCATCTATCAAGCGGCCATACGCACACGCGAGCAATACAACGACAACAATCCACCCCAAGGCACCACAACTTCCACCAAAGCCTTTAATATCACTTGGCAAAACATTTGTTGGTTTTGGCCAAAGGAATTCACAATAGCTTCTGGAGGGGTGGGAGTGAGGGGGAAGAAAAAGCTGATTTCTTTATCCTAATCTGAATCTGAACAGCAAGAGGGACATGCTATAAATTGGCAGCAGCAGCAATTAATTGGGCTGCCGACAAAGTCAGTCAGTAATGTGCTAATTTCCTCTGAAACACACAAGCATAACCGAACATGTGGACAGAGGTCACCATGCTGTTCTTCTGAACATCACAGCAAGCCTTCCAGATTGCCTTCCCCCCTCCACTGCAAGTAGCAACAATGCAGGAGAAAAATGTAGTTTCCTTTTTAGCGTTTTTTTTTGGAGATGTGTGGCTGCAAGACCCCATGTGGCATGGCACACCTTCTCACAGAGCAGCTATTGGCTTCCTCTATGTCTATGATGAAGGAACAGAAAACTCTTCAGAAGATATGACTACCTTCCACACTGATCATCAAGAGCATTTCTTCCCTGCTCTCTTTTTTCTCTTTGTTTTGTTTAACTAATTCAAATGGAAGCAAAGCCAATTTCTTCCTGCCTTGAACAGGAAGCAGCCTGGCACGTTTGTTCTGCAGCTCCAGCATTTGTCTTGCCAGTGTCACCACTATATCTTCCACTAAGACACAGGGCTCCCTAGTGACTTCTAATGATGTCTAGGTATTGACAGGATTTTTCTATTAAATATTAACAAGTGTAAGAACCAAGATACCGGCAAAATTCAAACTGCCCATTCTCTTCCCCAGGTCTCTGCATCTCAAGCCCAGTCCAGCTCAAACCCTCCACTTGTACAATTTGGTGAATCAAGCTGTCAGAACTTCTCCAGCAGATGAAACAAGCAGTTGCACTTAACTCATGCACTTGAAACAGCAGTCCAAGTCCTGTGTGCACTGAAAACAGCTCCGTATTTCATTTCCCTGAAGACTCCTATTTCATTCTGCATCCCATTATAACTTGCAAAATTACATCCTTACATCATACACAGATGGATTTTTTTGCTCAAATGCATTCCCTTAAATCATAATTTATTTACTTCATGTAAATATACAAACAATAAAGAGGCCTTCTCAAAAATTCAGAGCAACCTTTCTAAAGGAGCAGTGAAATGCAATTCATCTCCTTCTGGCTCTAACCATTTACTTTCTTCACAGCCCTGGGAGTCCTTTTGTATTGTCATTCCTCACTACACTGTTTAAATTAGATAGTGCATTCTTTGACACCATCCACATCTCAGGTTATGCTTAAAAAGTGTGATTGCTGCTTCTGACCACAATAAACTAGGGAGAAAATTGGAGCAATGGAGGACTTAGACCACCTAAGATATAAACAGAAAATAAATGAAAAGAAGAAAACAGCAAATGAAAAGTCATTCATCTCACCTCAGAAGCACCACATTGTCTGACAAGAAGGCTCCAACAGTCACATCTGAAATTTTTGTAATATTGAAACAGTTACAAAGGAGGCATAGAATTCAGTTCTCTCAAATCAGTTGCTAAATTACAGAGCACATACCTAAAAAAACCCATTTTTCTGACTTAAATCAGTCAGTTCACACCTTAAAATATCATTATGTCATAGGTATTATAACTGAAGAATTAGGTCTGTGATGTTACTTCACTTCTACTGAATTGTTTCATTTTTATTATTATATTATTGTCCACTTTCAGCGTTTTTCAATATTGTTATCATGACTGAGCCACTTCCAGGAAACTTACAACCTTGCCCAGATCCTGAAATCCTCTGCTTTAACATCACAATCCTTTGTCATGTCTGCACAAACACCTGAATTAAGCAATCAGCTCAAATTCTTACCAGGAGCTTTGAATAACAGAGAGGAAAGAGAAGAAAATGCTCAGCTTCATCAGCCTCCCACAATGGTGGGAACCAGCAGCCTGGAAATGACCAGCGCCGCTGTTTCCTCAGCCTGCTGCTGCTTTTCCCCAAGTGCTCTCACTTCCAGAGTAGTGGACGTACCTGGATAACCATTGCCATCCATATCGACTCCTCCTGATATGGACTGGCCAAACATCCGCAGCATTGGGTTTACTGTTTGCCCAGACAGCTTCTGCAGCAGAAAACAAATGAGTGAAATCAGTCAGTAACACAGAGAATCCTCTAAAAAAACCTAAAAAACCCTTCAAGCCTGATTTTCACAGTCACTGGGGCTCTTTTCCATGGGCTGGAAGTGCTGCACATCTGCTGCAGGCTCACACTTCACCCACGCAGCCCTGAGCAGGAAGGCTGTCGACTGCAGGAAGCCCTTCTGCTCTGGGCTAGGAGGAGGCCAGTGTTGACTTGGATTAAAAAACACACCTGCATTACAACCCTCATGCAGACCCAAGCAAAATAAAGAACACATCAAACAGATTCCTTGCGGGGGGGAGGAGGAATTTAACTCACCCTAGAGATTTTCTTTTTTTTTTTTTTTCCTCACTACTTTAATTTTTGTAAATAGACGTTTTTAAGTGGCATCTTAACAAAATTGATGGATTAATTGAAACAGAAAATACTGCACAACTATTCCTTTTTGCAAAGTTTGCCAGCTTTCTCAAAGTCAAAATGATGAATTTTCATACCACTTGGAAATTCTGGTTTCCACTGGCTATTATGCAGTTACTTTGTCAGTTTGGAAGTTGTATCTCATTTCTGTCTCCTCAACACAAACATCAATTGATTTAGAACATAACTTTTTTTTTTTTTAATGACTAACACAAAAACTTTCTCTAAACATTTTGAACTGTAAATGCCTTTGTCTGAAGTAAATTACTACATCAAAATCTCATTTTCTAAGAAGGCAATCAGATGTCTCCTAGTTCTCATTGGCTGTGCCACCAATGCAAGACCTGAACTCAAACCAACATATGACTGCAGAAGTTACAGACAGAGGAAACCCATCCCACGAATGAATTTCGAGGCTATTGGTGGTACTTCCCAGCTTCTGACATGCAACCAGCCCTTTTGTGGCCCTCCCATAAAAGGACACAACATTGGACAAAAGGTCAGACAGAAAATTCATGGAAAAAACGTTGCTGAAGGGAAGAAAGATATCCTGCAGTCCTGACAGCCAGTTTAAAGGAAACTAGCGCTCTGCCGTGTACAGGTCTCCTTTTCCTACTCATGGGCAGGTAAGATTAAGACAACTGGAAGTAACTTCCTCCTCACGTTACACTTGCATCGCATTTTTGGGGGGTCCCAGCTAGGGTGGTAAGTCCCGCCTGCAAACATCCCAGTGGACATCTGCAGACTATTACAGCCTAGAAGGCAGAGGTACAACAGTGCTCTGCTTTTAAGTGCCATGAATGAAAACAGCAGGCCACAAAGCCAATTAAGCTGCTTCTGCTCACAGCCACCACCACTAAAGCTGCTGAGGGGACGTGAGGGAATGACACTCATCAGCAATTTAAATGAAGAAAAGGGGGGGAAAAACTAACAAAAGGAAAAGTGTGAAAAAATATACTCCACAGCCCCTGCCTTCACCTCTCTCAGCTTATTTAAAAAAGGAAATCCAGGGCATTAAGATGGCTCAGGAGTATAGTAATAAGATACAAAAAGTCTTTCACCTCTGGGTTCAAATCCAGGGCAGGTAGGTAAAGAGCCGAAGCTGCTACACAGCTTCTTCCATTGCATGTGGGAGATGAACCAGTGGTGTGTCTGGTGTCAGCAGACACTGGGAAACAGCACAGAGATGTTGCCTGCAAATGGTGCCCCTCAGCTGCCTCGGGCCATGGGACAATGATAGCAATGGTACCGAGAGTCAATGACCACGGTAACCTGCCACCTTTGTGAGCTGAGCTTAGTCCCACCAACCAAGTGGAGAGGCACACACCATGCCTGCTGGCCGTGCTCCGATGGGAAGGGGGAGATCACAAGCAGGATGTTTCGTTTCCCACCCTGATGATCTGGCCTCTTTCAAAAATGCAAACTTTACCCATGAATGACAGAAAATAAATAAATTTTAAAAAATAATT